>JASTUB010000338.1:0-18566 GCA_031124825.1 Saccharomycopsis vini
TTAAAGTAAAAAAAAATTCGAAATTTTTTTTTTTATATTAAATTAAGTTTTTACCAGTTTAGAATACCCCTTTTTTTTTTTTTTTAAACAATTTTTTTTTTTTTTTTTTTTTTTTTTTTTTTTTTTTTTATTCTTTTTTTCGAGTCTTTCTGTCGCGATCGATGTCTTGTTATTTGAAGACAACAATAGATCTGCGTATGCACACGAAATAAAAATAGAATATATATATAGAGAGAGAGAGAGAGAGAGAGAAATATCAAAAAACACACTTGCGAGACCAATGATAAATAGAAACTAGTGAACTTTTTTTTTTTTTTTTTTTTTTTTTTTTTAAGTTTTTATACCTAAAATACATTTTATATCATGAGCATTTTATTCAAGTCATCAAAGTAAGAGAGGGTGGTATTATTAAGGCGAATTATCAATAATAATTTTCCCTTTATTTTTTTTTTGTTTAAACTTTTTCTTTTTCTTTTTACTTGATAAATTATTATCTCTATAAATCACTATTCAATAAAAATTATTGGCAGCAAAAAAGAAAAAAAAAAAAAAAAGACGCAACATTTAATAGTTGCTTCCGATGTTAGATAAGACTCTTGAGGGTTGGGGCTGGTTATAAATGATAAAGAAATTAGTCAACCTTATTGCAACATATTCAACAATCACACTGCAGAATAAAAATGTGGGGAAAATTGGGGTGAAAAACAAAATAAAACATATTAAATTGGTCTATAACTATATGTATAGAACTAGATAGATGAATAATAGGCAAAAAGAAAAGAAAAACTATTGTTTGAATACATTTATATATATTGATGTTTTTGTACTGGCATGCAAAGTAGGAAGGAGGCTCTTTGTTTAAAATAGAGACTTTTTTTTTTTTTTTTTTTTTTTTGGTGTTTGACCCTGCCTCGAAGATAGTTGCCGTTAATTGATAGTAAATTGATAGATAATTAAAAAAAGACACTTCAATTAAATTTGATGCATCCAGTGGAGCTTTTGTCCCATTTAATATATATATGGCTTGTTCTAGAAAATCTATTGTATTTTGACACATATGTTGACACTTTTTTTTGTCTTTTTGTTTTGTTTTTTGTTTTTTTTTGAAATATGGCAATTTTTAGTCAAAACCTAGTAATACTTCACAATCAAACAAACAAACAAAAAAAAAATTGCGAAGTGGGGACTCTATAAATCAGAGAACAGTAATATGTATATATATATGAGAAGGGAGTTATTATAAATGTTGGCTACGCTGATGATTTTAAGAAACACCGTTTATGAAAAAAAGAACCAACAACTATTGAAAGTTCATTGATGTATAACTGAATATTCCTTCCATTTTCTTTAGTTTTGTTGTTATTGCTTTTTTTTTTTTTTTTTTACTATAGTTCAAGGTTAATCAACTTTGGTTTACACTATACCATAACAACATATATATATATTCCCTGGTCCACTACTATAGTATAGTGGATTCTTAGTGACATAATAACTTTCATTTCTCAGTACATTGAAGAAAAGAATTAAAAAAAATGAAAAAAAAATGAAAAAAAAAAAAGAAAAGAAAAGAAAAGAAAAGAAAAGAAACGCAAACTAAACTAAAAATTTGGGAAATCAATGTTTGTTGGGACAGCTTCTATATGAGACAAACTTCTGATAGACTATATAGTCCTATTTTGATTATTCTTTAATTTTATTAATTTTGTATCGTATTGATACACAATTTAATAAAATTTCTTTTGCTTTTCTTGTATTACATTGTGGGAGTACTCCGCACCTTTCTCCTTTGTGAGAGAGACCTTTTTTTTTTTTTTTTTTTGCTTTTTTTTTTTTTCTTTGTTCCAATTCTTTATCACCCCATGTAAGTAACTTGCTGCAGAAACCCGCAACTCTAAATATTCAAACTTCGGGCTTTATAAAGATCTGCTCATCCCCCTTGTACTTGTCTCGTTTTTCAAGTTGAAAATTTTTAAATTTGTGCTCATACACATTATATATATCTATTTACCTTTCTTATTGTTTTTAAAATCAAAAAAATATATTTTTTTTTTGTCATTATACTATCAATAATTACATAAAAAAAAAAAAAAAAAAAAAAGAATAAGTAAAGAAAAAAAATTGAAAGTAAACAAATACATATTATTATTCAGTTGGTTTTTCTCAGTTTATCCATCATCACACAAAAATCTTTGTTATCGGAGCTTATCTTTTTTTTTTTTTTTTTTTGTCACTGTATTTGTGTAACCGCCCACCCACTAGATTAAATATTACTTTATACCAACAACAACAACAACTACTACTACAACAACAAAAAAAAATTATAGACATTAAAAAAGTAATGTCAAAGGTGGTAACAAGTGATTCTCACAAATCTTGCCAGCTTCTGTCGTTTATATCAAATGAATTTCCAGATTTTACCCGAGATGCCCAAGATTATTTAAATATCTTAGAGGAAGAATCATGTTTTAGTGACGATTGTTGCACAATTATTGATTCAAACTCCCTATCATCAGAGGCTCTTTCTTACAGTGAAATATCTCCTAGAAGCGATAGCTTGTCGTCAACCTCGTCTTTTTCATCTTTGGACGATGAATTCCAAAATTCATATGCTACCTCTATTTCTTCCTCCGCTTCTTCTAATATTGAAAAATATGTCAACAAAAATCAAAAGTCAAGACTTCTATCAAGTTTGGTAAACTGTGAATGCAATCCAAATAAAGAAACAATTAATAACTCCAATGATTCTTTGGCAACATTTATTTTGGGAGATCAAGACCCAAACTCATTTAATAAGACAGGTGAGGATAATGATGATAATATTGCTTGTTTCAACTCAAGCACAGATTTAGAAGTTGAAAAAAAATATATTGACAACTGCTCAAGCGAAATCCTAAATGAAGACCTTTGTGATACCATTAGTGAGCTTGAAAGAGAAACTAGCAATTCAAAAATGCTTAAATCCTCATTGAAATTAAACAAATTAAGCAGATCAAACTCCATGCCTTTGCTATCCAGGAAAAAATCTGTAACTTTTCCTTCAAATGGTCTCGAAAATGTGATATTTTTCAACAAATATGATAGTCCCCTAAGTGTTAGCGCCCTTCCCTCTAGTGAGGAAGAAGATGCAGAAGAAGATGGTATCGAAGATGTTGATTTTGAAAATAATTCGCTAACGTCGGTCGGATTTATCAAATCCCATACACTGCCAAAATTTACACTAGATAATATCAAAATTAATTCATTTTTAGGGTTTGATAGTGATGAAGAAGAGCATAATAACCGAATTTTTAAATCAAAGCCATTTTGGAAGCTCTCTGATTCTAACATCGACAAATTGATTGTGTCCCAGAAAGCGTTTTTTAACGGAAAGGTTCAAAATATTGTTGATTTACATTCCAATGTTCTTTTAGAAAACATTTGTTTGACTAAGTCGCAATTATGTGGTAATATCTTGGTCAAGAACCTTGCATTCGAAAAAAATATTAAAGCAAAATTGACAACTAATAATTGGACTAGTTTTAAAGAGTTCACAGCTTATTATTCAGAGTCATTGGATGAAAATATTGACAGGTTTCAATTCAAAATTAATCTAGATAAATTAAGCAATAAAACTGCTAAAAGAACATTCATTAAATTTTGTTTATGTTACCAAGTGAATAACTGTGAATATTGGGACAATAACGAAAACATGAATTACACAATTAAAATTATAAAGCATAACAAGAAACAAAAAAATATAGTTTCCAGGTCTAACATCAGTAAATTGAATGAAATTTTCAGCAAGTCACATAAAGAAAAGAATTCACTGAGATATTTTCCTGATGACAACATTGATACATGGTTTGCAAAAACTTCTAATATTAACAACAGATATTCTTTTGAGAACATCAATTCAATTAATGGCAATGGTCTAAATTTGAACACCGAATATCAGGATGGTATTATACTGCCAATAACTGTCAATAAATCATACAAAGAGTTGATTACTAATTAT
The DNA here is from genome assembly GCA_031124825.1 of Saccharomycopsis vini. Classification (NCBI taxonomy): domain Eukaryota; kingdom Fungi; phylum Ascomycota; class Saccharomycetes; order Ascoideales; family Saccharomycopsidaceae; genus Saccharomycopsis; species Saccharomycopsis vini. The sequence continues at coordinate 3,995 of JASTUB010000338.1, forward strand.
TGCTTTTATGATGGAAGATAACTGAAATAAAAAAAAAAACAAAAAAAAAACATAGAAGTCTATGGTATTGATCAGAAATCTCTCGAGAAGAATTTATGCGGTACCAAACTAATACCTGCATTTTATCTTGTTTATAATAATTACAGCTATATTGAATTCACATTTGCATTATTCATCTCAAAAAAAAAAAAAAAAAAAAAAAAAAAAAAAAACACTCTTCAATTCTCTTTGTATCTGCTATCCTAGGTTTTTTATTTTTATTTCCATTGTTTTTTTTTAGTTATTATTTATTATTATGGGTTTTTAGTTTTATTATTTCACATCTATCTATTATTGCTTTTACATTTCTTTCTCTGTTTTTTCTCCTCTCTCAGAACATTGACATCAATAATGCTAGTATTTCAAATTTGCATATTTGTTAACGAAATATTAATAGTGATTCTTTTGCATGTATTTTTCTTTTGTAGGAAAAAAAAAAAAAAAAAAAAGGCTGTAATAAATATTTTTTTTTTTTTAGTGGAAAAAACTAAAAAAAAACGAAGCTTACTTTTGCCATATTTTAGAAATTATACTTGTTGAATTTTTGCACACAGTTTCTGATAATTCTCATGCACTCCACGGTCTCCCTGGAGTATGTAAATTGAAAAAAAAAAAAAAAAAAAAAAACGGCTTGTTCAAAATAGCAATTGGCATAAAACAAAAAAGGGGGTCTTGGCAAGATACGTTCCAATGAAGAAAGAAACAAAGATTAAATAAAAAAAATAGAAAAAAAAAAATCCATTAATAGAATTAATAGTCTCCAGTAGTATATCAATTATTTAATCATTAGTTTTACTCCAATTTTTTTTTCAAAACATTCATCAATTCATTATTTGATCCAAATCCAAATATCCATTTTTTTGAGACGTGCACGAAATACTGTATGCGCAGGTGAAATTATATGTGTCAACAACAAAAAAAAATTAAAAAACCAAACACCCCCCTTCCCTTTTTGTTGATTTTATTAATTAATTAATGCTTAATTATAATTACTAATTGAAGAGGGTTCAAGTTGAGGTTAGTGAATTGATAGAGAGGGGACCGGCTGTGCTGGGTTGGTGGCCGGCGGGGAACACAAATAGAGAGAGAGAGAGAGAGAGTATGTGTGTGTGTGTGTGTGTATATAACAACTAGTAGTAAATTTATGCTACTACTCCTCTTCCCCTCCCCCTCTTTACAATTTTTTAATAATCAGACTTTTTTGAATTTTTGGGGGAGGGGCACAGTAATAAAGGGCTCGCATATATTTTTACCCTCTTGCCTAACTATAAAAAAAAAAAAAAATTGTTATTATATTGTTGTGAGGTTGAGAAGCTCGTTGGGTCAGAACTACCTACCTTACGGGAAAACGAAAGTACCACTGATCTCAAAGTTCCGGCCAAGATATATATCGATATCTACTAATAGCGTATTACTTTCCTATAAAGGAAAGATGTAAAAAAAAAAAAAAAAAAAAATGCTGAGCAAAAAATTTTTCTCAAAGATGTGATGCTGCTGCTCTTGAATGCAAAATTTTCAACTTTTTGATAGGGACAAAAAAAAAAAAAATTGGAAAAACATGTCTAGAACTACACGTGCCCAAGTGGCGAATATTTTACAAAAAAAATTATGAGAAAGAAACCTTAAATATATCAGTACATAAATAAACGAATTAAAAAACGTGGAGGTAATATATATATATATATATATATATATGTTTTCCAAACATTGAGAAAATTTCACGGTGGTTGTGTGCACCTATAGGTATATCTTTCTGAGGTGGAGTCCGCAAAAAATGCACGTGGAACCCTTCAATTTTTTTTTCAAAAAAAAAAAATAGGCTGACATTCAATAATTTCCTAAGTTGTACCTTTCTGTTTTCTTTTAATTTCACTCTAATTATTTTTTTCTGATTTTGAAACATTACTATTAAATATTGTAACCATAATCAGTAACACTTATATTAATAATTCTCTATCTACTGTATCTTGATTTATAAATTCTCTGCTACCCCAATGCGAGGCTCCTAAGATGCAGCATAAGAAGGGTTGCTTTCTATACGGAGACAAACAGAAGAAGCAATTGTGAAAACGAAAATGTGTTTCCGAGAAAAAATACGCGATTCTGGCGTCATTCCTACATACGCGTCCGGGTACTCTATCTGAGTGGAAAACCCTCCTTTGACTGTTGTTGTTGTTACACAAATGAGGACCAAAAAGCACTTGCCTTGTTTGGGGGGGGGGGGGTGATGACGTGTGTCAAAAGAAAAATTAAAACCGTGGAAATTGTTCTGTTTCCATTTGACAGTTTTTCGTAATTCAACAGGATACGATGCAATCTGATGTGATTTATAAAATTGTTTTACCTCACCATCTCTGTATAAAGGAAAAGTTCGGCTAAAACATATAAATTTAGATTTGAACTTAAAAAACAACAGGGAGAAATCGGTAATACATTGCTATAATCACTCGTGGGTTCGGACAATTCTGGTTACCATTTCGATTTGACCTTAAAAGAAAATAAAAATAATTATTATTTAAATAAATTTCCTACGATTTTTTTTTTTTTTTTTTTTTTTTTGTTTTATTTGTTTTCGATGCCATAGGTGTAGTTTCCTATCGCTATATTGAAACCGTAGACGCGACGCTATATCAATATTATTCAATAGAGCCTTGCTTGTTGTCTTAAGCAACTATTTAAGTCATTTTTGTGTTGTTTTTTTTTTTTTTTTGCATGTCACTATGATTTGTTTGTTTTACGTGTGTTTTTGTGTGTGTGTGTGTTTTTAATTTTTCAGTGGTGGTGCTATTTGTTTATCTTTTATTCACTTAATAGCGTGGAGAAAATAAATTGTTGAGTGTTTTGAGGATCCAATAAATTATTTCCGCAAGGCTCAGCTCAGCTTCCGCGCTCATCCAGAAAAATTTTAGAAACGCGGATCAGAAACGCCCTGTGTTTTTGCACATAGATAAGATAAAGTGGAGAACAAAAAAAAATTATTTTATTTTTTTTTTTTTTTTTTTTCAAAATTTGCACTTTATCTTTTCTTGTACTATCAGATACCAAACTACTTTACCAAAGTGAAATTTGAAAGTTTGTAGATAGCATGAAAGAAAATAAAAAAAAAAAAAAAAAAAAAAAACACATAAGAGAACAAAAATGAAAATAAAAAATGAAAAAATCAACCAACCTATGAATCAAACTATTAGTTTAGATACAGTAATTTGTTATTACAAGGAATTTCAATGTTTTTTCAAAGATAATATATAATTCGAAAATTAGAAAGCTGAATACAAAGAAAAAAAGGAAACTAGAAAATTATTGCATTTCTCTAAAGTATTCTAATGTGAAATGGAAAACTATTTTACAAGAGTAGAGTCAACATGGAAAAGTGATCTCCACAATGAACAATTGATTAATATATTGTAGACGAGTTAACGATCACTGCCTAAAGAATTTTATAGTAATGAATTTATTCATTTAGAGTCAAAATATGTGAATTAATATCAAATTACAGATTGGCTAATTGCTATTTATTTTCCAATATGGTTTAACGTTTGTGTACAATTTTTACAGAATCTGGAGACAATATTTACAAATTTAAACTAAAGTTGACGTTTCAATTTATAATTTTTCAGTATTGCTTTTTTTTTTTTTTTTTCACTTTGTTTTGTACATCCAATCTTTTACTCAGCTATGTACTCTGTCTATCACCACAGTTATATTCACTCTATATAAGCAATTTTTATTTTTATTTTTTTTTTTTGCTCTCTTCCGATTCAAACCTGCTGATTTTATACGCCTGACTCGCGGAGCACTGGTTGCAAGATGAAATAGAGTGAGAGAAAAAAAGTAAAAAAAAAGTAAAAAAAAAAAAAAAAAAAAAATTAGGAAAAAGAAAATTTTTTATACAGTTGGATCTGTTGATATCCTCCAACCATATTAAATATTTTAACTCTTGTTTACACTCAACTACACATACACAAACACTATTACTACTTCCAGCAATAATGGTACCACTCAAAAGTATTAGTACTAGCAGCACTACAGCATCAATATTTACAAGAAGATTAATAGTTTCGGTTACAACTGCCTCAACAATTAGATTATACCATCAAACAAAAAACAACAAATCAATATTGCTTTCCAATAAACCTAATAGTGAATATGGGGTTATGTCTGTGAAATCATTGAAAAATGAGTGTCGTAATCGTGGGCTCAAAGTAGGTGGGAAGAAAAATGAATTAATAAATCGGTTGATCAACAACGACTTACATACAAACCAGTATCATACAATTGCTAATGATCCAGTATTGGTGGATAATATGCGCGGGAAGTCAAAATCACTCAGCCAAGCAATAAACAAGATTGTTAATCCACAAAACCTCTTGTCATCATCAAGCAAGCTTTCTTACAATGCTAATATTGATGACAAGAAAGAAATAATCAATGTTATAAATAATAAACGCATTGATTGCGTCAAGTTGCCTAATTTTTTGGATACTAAACCAATCGAGACCCCTATCAAAATGATTTCCATCTACTCAAACAGTAAGCCTATACCTAGTGATATTAGATTTGAGTCTTTATCACCAAAAGAAGAGATAGTGATGGTTGTTGATGAAACTCAAGCGGTTACGAGCAGTTCTCCTATTTTTTCTATAGAGAGTGATGCCTCGATTAATTCTTCCCTATCCGAGCCACAAACAGCGAATTCACAAATCTTTACCAATATTGATTTACCAACAATAACATCAAATCCACTATTAATGATTAATGAGATTTTTTCTGAATTTTCATCAAAAAAACTAGAAAAAGAGGAAACTTTTCAACCTGAAGATGTCAAAATGAGTGATTATGAAAAATCGTTTTTCACAGTATTTTTGGCAAGTGTGGTGGTTTATTTTGGAGGAGGGTACTATATAGATAGTACACAGGACAAAAAAATAGTAAATAGTGACTAATTAAAATCTTGTACAATTAGTAATATTTTGATTTCATATCATATTTGTGTATTATAATTTATTTATGTACTTTTTTTTTTTCTTTTTTCGTTATCAAAATAGTAGTAATGTTTATCTATTTTTTTTTTTTTTTTCGTACATTAACCTGCCAGTGACTCAAAAAAAAAAAAAAAAAAAAAGTTGATTTTGTCATCCTTTCTTTATAGAGAATTGTTATTATTATCAAATGTGTATGACTGAGTACTTTGTAAATTCATTTGATCCCTTGTAGAAATGCATGCATTACTGTTATAAGCAAAGTAAAAATTAATTGCAAATAAAATAGCAAAAATGTCATTCATAACACACCCACACCCGAAACCTTGTGGGTGTATTTTGGACCCACCTCGTATTCAAATCTAGCTCTTTTTTTTTCAAGGAACACCAAAGGGAACCCCCTCTAATCTTTCTTTTCAAGTGAAAAAAAAAAAAAAACTTTTTCCTTCTTCCGCTCTTGGTTGTGAGGTTCGGGCACTACTGTCCTGAAGCGGTTAATACAGATTGCATGTGGCCACCGCAGTAGTTAAAATAGCAGTAGCGTAATGCATAAAAAAAAAAAAAAAAAAAAAAAAAAATTAAACTTGTAAAGCCGGAGCACAAATTGCGTAAAATGACACACACACAATTACACCCACACCCATCCACCCCATCAATCCACAACTTGCGCACCCACGAGGGATGGAAGCAGTTAATTTTATTTTATTTTTTTTTTTAACTCAATTTTTTTTTTTTTGTGCAAAAAAACGTGCAAGAAAAAAATTTTCGCTGGGCGGAACTGAAATGACTCGAAACTTCTTCTGTATATCATCGTATCATGCATTAACCACTTTCATAACCGACTGACTGAATGACACACTGTGTGGGTCTCCAAAATAAAAATAAAAAATAAAAAAACAAAAAAAAATTCTATATAAGCGATTCAAAAATCCCTTGATTTAAAAATAGTTTATTTTATTCAAGTTTTGAAAATTTTCATATTTTTATATTTATCAATATTCCACACAAAAAACTATAACTTGAATAGTGTTTACCACTTACACACACACACACACACACACAGTCACACACACACGCAAAACTAGTTATACTCTGACATATTAATTTATTGCACAGACATATACACATATACTACCAGTACTACTTCAATAAAAGTTATCAATAACATTATATTCAAAATGGCTCATTGTATCGTTGACGGTAACAAATGTTCTTCAAATAGCAGATTCTGCTGTCAAGAATGCAGAAAATATTATGAATATATAAGCGCTAAAATGTCATATGCTCAAGAACAACAACAAGAGTATCAAACACATTATCAACCACAACAAGAAGAATATGCTGATGACTTAGTTGATGATCTAGAATTTGAAGAAGAAGCTTATCAAGAAGATTTTGATCTTTATAAAAATAGTGACAGTCAATACTTTTACAGTCAAAGTCAACCAAGCAATACTTCTTTTGCCTCAACAATAACAACAACAAGCATATCTACAACTGGTGCTGAAACAATAACAGATTACAGTGATATTACTCCAGAAACATCGCCTTTGCTCACACCCAATGCTGATAACTTGGAAGGTATAAAATTTCACTCTTTATTTGAAAGTGTTCCAACTAAAGTTATGAATTATACTACTGTTGGATCTGCTGGATTTACACACTTTGGTGCCAATATCAACTGTATTGATGCTTTAACAGATAGCACGAAAAACATACACAATTATAATGAAATAATAGCCAAACAAAATTATCAACTCTGGTTAGATACTCAAATCTAATACAAAACATGAATGAAATTTAAATAAATAAAAAAAAAAAAAAAAAAAAAATAATAATAAAAATAAAATAAAAATAAAAAACTCAAAAAATCATCGAACAAAACAAGTTTATTTCGCTATCATATACTTAATTATTATTATTTTCTTTTTAGAAACAATGTTTATTTACAAACAAGATTTTCACTGCATTACGACCACCTTTTCTTGCTTTATTAGCTCTAATTTTTTTCTTTAATCTTATTATTTTTATTTCATTTTTATTTATTCTAAAATATTTACCCTTAATTTTTTTCATGTTTACGAGTTTATGACTATTTCATTTCTATTTTTTGTGTTTGAATCACGAAAAAGCAAAACTTTTTTTTTTTTTGACATTAGATCACAATAAAATTTTTTGTTTAAAACGGCTATTACTATTTCTTGATAACCTAAATGTAAATTGTAACAACTTATTTTGCGCAATGTATCGATCTGTCAATTAAAAACCTATTAAACCTATTTACTATTCAAGGTATTTGTATACAAAGTCCACATATTGCAGATTCCATAAATTGGTAAATGTATATATTATCAAAAACAACAAAAAAATAGCCAAAACAAGTGAGAGCAAAACAAAAAAAAAAAAAAAAAAAAAAAAAAAGGAGGGTGTTTATTTTTCAAATGTTAGGTTTAACAAATTAAGGTGAAAAAAGAATAATCTTGACAACTTAAAATTTAAAAGAAGGTTAATTATAAGATCCACTCCTTCCTACCATATTCATGTTGGCATGAAGTAGCTAGTAATAGTAGTAGCACAGTAGTAGCACAGTAGTACAGCACACACACACACACAATTGTTTTTTTTGTTTTCAAAGAGAAACACAAGTAATGAAGAAAAAAAAAAGGAAAAAAAGGAAAATATAAAAAAAAAAAGGAAAGATAAATAGAGGAAAACAAGAAAAAGATTGTTTTTTTGTTTTTTTTTCAATAAATGGTTTGTTGTTCTTTGGATGATGAGGAATATTAATTAAAATGTAACTAAACAAAGGGTACTGTCACTACATATTGCCTAGTATTGGTGGTTTCTATATATTTATTGCAAGGATTCCATGATCCGTTCCGTATGTGTGTGTGCAAGACTGTTTCTTATCATAAAAGTTTTTAATTTTTTTTTATTTTTATTTTTATTTTTTTTTTTTTTTTTTTTTTTTTCAGTTTCGCATAGATAGTGAATTGAAATTATAATCAGATCATATACTTAAAATCAAAAGTTTTATCCGCCTACAAAATCTTAAGTTCAAATGAAATCATAATATCAAATCATATCATTATTATTTTTTTCTTTTTTTTTTTTATTAAAAAAGAAAGATCATTGAATTTCAAAAGAATCATATCGGATGATTAAAGTGATGCTTCCATGTTTTGTATTTTCCTCTCACCGTTGTCGGGGGACGGAGCTACCTCACTAAGGAGAAATAGAACTTGTAGTGGCTACCTACCTACCTACATACCTACTTTTTTCACCTCAAAAGTAAACTTAATTGAACTATGGTGAGGAGAAGAATAGGCTGCTTCAATAGATCATCAATTAGTGAATGTATAATGTGATTATTCATTTATATTTTTATCAATTGATCTTCATTTATTTTTAGATTGTTATTATATTACTCCATCTATTTAATCACTACATAGATGCGGCAGTGAAGGAAGTAGATTTTAAGGAATAATAATTGAAACGCGCACGCATCACTTGAAAAAAAAAAAAAAAAAAAAATTCTCCACACTATAATTAAATGGAATTCAAACAAGAAGAAAAAGTTTTCTTTACCTTGACTATAGGGAATCATAAAAATATGCTAAAAATAAAACACATTAAAATAAAAAACTTTTTTTCCTCATTTTTTTTTTTTTTTTAAAAAAATTTTTTTTTCTGCTGGAACTGAAAAAAAAAAAAAAAAAAAATTCGAATGGCAATAAACAATGTAGAAAAAAAAAATTTTCAATTTTTTCATTCGGGAAGTTTCTATGACATATGTAAAATCGCGTAATCCTGGCTGAAGCTGGAAATTTTTTTTTATGGCTGGAAGAGCAAAACTAAAAAGTAAAAAAAAAAAAAAAGAAAACTACAAAAAAAAACTTTAAGCCTTGTTAATAGCTAGTCTTTTGTTTTAAAATATTTTTAAAGCGTACCCTATTTTATTTTTTTTATTTTTTTTTTTTACTATAGTAATGATTCAACAAACAAGTTTCTAACTTAGTTTTGAGCTCATCATCCTTCTAGATTTTAGATGGTGTACAGGCGGTGATGTGCAGTGGGGGTATTGTTGTTTTCTCGTACTTTTGACTATTTTGTTTGAGACACAGAAAAAGTAGCGGAAAACTCTGATGTCTTGCGCAGCGGCGTGCGCAACTTATTGAAGAAAAAAGAAATTACTTTCTTTTTCCTTTATCTATTCCATCACTGAAACCATTTCTCATCATCATCGAAGCTTCTATTTTTACTAATGACGTTTGGCACCGGAAATTTTTATTTAGGAAAAAAAAAAAAAGAAAAAAAAAAAAATAAACCATCACATTGCTGATAAAAATTGTTATATTTTTTTTAAAAACAAAATTTAAACTCTTTGCTTTTTCATTAAATTCTTACTGAATTCTTTCAAATAATATTTTTTTTTTTTGTCCCTTTGATTGTTGGGTTAACCCCAGGTTTCGTTGCATCAATTTAGTGAATCAAGTTTGTTTGTTTTTTTAAGTTGCAATCATATCATTCATTGCATTAAAAAAAAAAAAAAAAAAAAAAGAAAAAAAAAATACTAGCTTCTCATCTCCTGTCCTTCCCATCCGCCATCACCCTCAGAGGAAACGGAGAAAATATGCTCTTAACAAAAAAAAAAAAAAAAAAAAAAAGCCACTTCATTATAATAATCACACGCCTTGTCTTGTAAAGTAATATTTCATCTAAATTTTTTTTTTTAGTAATTAATATTTTCATTAATGAAAAATACATCAATTAATTGTTGTCTCTAAAAAATACTGTACCTACTTGTGATCCATGATCTACCCCACATTCTCTACTCCTATACATTTAGTATCAAAAGAATTTTTTTTTTTTTCTCCCCTCCCCTCCACCACCCCCTCTTTATTTTTCATTGAGAACATTGTAAAATGTAACTGAGAATTTTTTGAAATATGGAATGGATAAGTGGTGTATAATAAGAAATGAATTGGGTGGACACACACACATTATATTAATCCCAAATTAGTTGAATAGGAATATAGATATGTCTATTGTGTTCTATATCAAAAAAAATATACAGTATTATATATTACCTTCATTATTATTAGCTTAGGTTGTTCAAACTATCAATACAATAATACATTTCAGTTTATAGTATAAAAAGGTGAAATATATATATATGTGAAGACAAAAAGGGCAATACTTCCAAATTTTATTTCTGGTTGAAATTTCAATGCAAAAGTTTTAAAAAAGAATGATTTCGCCCAGGATCGAACTGGGGACGTTCTGCGTGTTAAGCAGATGCCATAACCAACTAGACCACGAAACCAATCTTACAAAGAACTTGAATTTCTAAGATACTCAAGCCATTCTATTCTTCTTTTGTGAAAATTTGTTGTTATATAGCAAAAATTGATGTCCTTGCTAGGTTTTCCCCTCTATTTAGTATATAGTTTAGTTCATAAATGTAAGAATCTTTTTGAATGTGAAAAAAAAAAAAAAAAAAAAATCTTCAAAAGATCGCTTAAAACTGTATAACAAATAGTTTTAAAAGGGTGAATACTCACCAAAAACCCCTTGGTTTGATTTATATCTTTAATTATTATAATTTAATTGTAGGTATTCAAACGACCGCTAAAATAAGAAAAATAATTTGTGGGATTGATTTAGTACCCCAGCTTTCATTTGTCCTTCGTACTATATTAAACCTTTCAACATAGTACATCGTAAAATCTGTTGAAACAAAATACAATATAATAATTGCAAAATTAATTTTATTCATACTGTGGCAACATGTCCGAGCGGTTAAGGAGAAAGATTAGAAATCTTTTGGGCTTTGCCCGCGCAAGTTCGAATCCTGCTGTTGTCGATTCTGTTTAAAAATTTTTTCAAAACCACAGAATTTATTTCCCTGGTAAACGCAACCCTCGACCTATCACCACAGGAAAAGACTGGATTGGGGGTCCAGGTAAGGTTCTTCATTTTCTTCACAAAATCATCTGCTATAATTTGTATTATTTTTCTGTTTTTGGTGAATTTTTTTTCCATTTTTTTTCTTATAAAAAATCAGAGTTTTTAACATTATGGCGATTTTATTGGCTGAGTGCGTTTACCAAGACATTTTGCGGTGGTTTTTAAGTAGGTTTTTTTTTTTTTTTTTTTCTCCTAATAAAATCGGTTGAAATTTAAGCCTGTGTGAATTGTTAAATAATGGAGTGATTCAACTTTTTATTATTATTATTATTTTTTTTTTTTTTTTGAAGTGTTCTTTCTCTTCTTTTACACATATTTTTCACCAAAATAGCGAGTCCGTGGACAGTCTTTGACACTAACATTTTTTCAAATCCATCCAGGTATCACTTTTTTTTTTTTTCTTTTTTTTTTTTTGTCTAGCCATTAAGATTCATTACCTCCTTTTCTAGTTCTAATATATATCTACACCTCAGGCAGCCGAAAACTAGAATAATAACATTTCAATCAAGACAATTGTATGAGATACTAAAGATGCTATATTTAGCTTAGCAGTGAAGGCCCTGTAAAACTGTTAAACTATAACTTTATTAGAATAATAAAATGTAGGTGACATGAAAAAAGAAAGAGAAAGAAATAATAATAATACCAACTATAGTATTATTAATAATAATATTAAAGATGAAGAATAAATGATACAAAATGCAAAAAAAAAAAAAAAAAGTGCACAGGGAATTAAATAATCAATAAAAAAACAAATAAACAAATACAGGAAAAAAAAAAAAAAAAAAAAAAATATTAGGAGAAATTAAAAAGAATAGAAATTATTTGAGGTGCGTGTGGTACTGAAGAAAAAAAAAAATAAAAATAAAAATAAAAAACTGAATTTTTTCTTAAGGGGTTGAGGAAACAGAGAAAATAATTATAAAAAGAGAAAAAAAATCTAATGAATCTATTGCTGAAAGCTTCAACAAACAGTGTTTTTTTTTTTTTTTTTTTCATTAAATATATAAATCAAAAAGAAATGATTCTCAATAAAGTAAATTATAATAATGCATCCATAAATCACCATAAAAGTCGTAAATTCTTTCAATATTAGAATCGAATTTGATAACTTTTCCACGATATTCTTCTCCTTCATATTCGCCCCCACCAATTAAATCATATGCACACCAGAGATAGCCTTCACATTTTTGAGTCATCACCCAACTTCTTTTAGGTTCAAACCAAGGTTTTGTATTATTATATTCAATATCTGATGATGGTGGAATCAAAGCTGCATTAATTCTCAAGGCATCTTTATAATAATCATTCATGTTTGCGTATTTTTCGAGATTGTCATTGTCAAAATAATCATAATAGTTCAAGTCGATTGGTAAGTCATATTCAAATCGATTCTGTTTTTTACAAAATTCGAACCCTGAATTCATCCAATATAATGTGGTATCATCATCTGAAATATGGCCAGGATGAGTCGAGCATAATTCATTAGCTTTTGTTCCATGTGAACCATCTAATTCTGCTTGTTCTTTGTCTGCTTCATTTTCAAATTTTGGTGTCAATTTTCCCAATGAAATTGCATAATTACTATTGAATTCAAAGTTTTCATCAGATGCAATTAATTGACCTAACCAGTATAATTCTTTTTCCCCATGAATTGGTTGAGAAATTGGTTTCCAAGATTGTAATGCCATGGTCAATAACATTCCATTATAATGTTCAAATTTATCAATAACCACAATTCCAGATTCCATCAAATGATTCAAGCTTCTGTTCAAGAACCGATTATTAAGCAAGTGGTCTTCAGAAATTAAGTCTATACCAAAAAACTCGTTATCGTATTTATTTGGTAATAAATTTTTGTAAAAATTCGTAGTTTGTTTTGGAAAATTTTCATGGATTTCTCTATCCCTGAAAAAAAAAGCTTTCTTTGATAAGTATTTTTCATTTTCAAAAAAGTATTCTGGATTTATCAAAGGTACTGTGTCACTATCCATCAAAATAATTTCTTTGAAAGATGAGAAATAATAAGCTATCAATTTGTTAGAATATGCTTGGAATAATTTTTGATATTCATCTTTAATCGCAGGCTTGGCATTAACAAATCGAATATCTTGTTTTGGAAATTTAATATTTCTAGATGTTATCTTTTCTTCACTATCAGGATCATAAAATTTCTTATAGTTATAAATCAATGTTTTTACTGACTTAAAATTTTTATCATTTTCTTTGATAATTTCGTCAAATAATCTCATAATATGTTCATTACTATCCAATAAATCATCAGTGGTAGCAATCTCATGTAAATCCTCTTGATTCCAAATTGATAAGTCATCTCTGTAAATAATTTCAATAGGAAGAGTGTTGCCTTGAACTCTAAGTAAAGCAATTAATCCTGACAATAATTTGAAATGATCATTACTAGCACTAATGGCAATGCCTTTACCATTGTAACTATGTTTCATATTTTTTGTATAAGAATGAAATTTTCTTTTATTAAATATCTCATTGAAGATTTGATTTGTTTCGTAATTTTTGTAATCAATGGTTTGTTTACTAAACCAAGGAAACAATTTATCTTCGATTTGTTGAGACAAATGAAGGTTTCTTTCACTGAAATCATCTTCTTTAGATATTTCATCAAGATAACATTTGCCATAAATTTTATAATGAGGAATGGAATTCAAAATTTCAGTTTCAAAATCCAAATTATTCTGGATTTTTTCAAACCATTCATACTTGAACCAAGTTTCACAAAAAGTTTTATCTAACGCTTCGCAATCACGTCTTTCACGATCTCTAATAACTTCATATTTTTCTCGGAGAGTATCTAACCAGAAGATTTCATCATCATAGGTACTAAATTTCCAATTTGACTTTGGAAAAATGGTAGAAAAATAATTAACACATTTCTCTTCATGAGACAAGTCATTAAATTTCTTCACACCATAGTGATAGTTCAACAATTTATATGGATCACGAGCATTTGCCTCTTTGAATTTGCTTGGTAGTATGTAATGCTTTATTGTTGCCACAGACGAAAGATAAAATAATGTGATTGGTGTAGGGTAGATGAGAATATTTATGATAATAAATCCTGTTATCAATGCAACAACACGGAGTAGAATTTTCACCCAATGGTATTTTGGTTTTCCCTTGTGCTCAGTTCGAGTAGCGAACGAATTTCTATGGTTTGTTATCCATGATTTGTATTTTCTCAAAGACATGATCTGTGGTTCACTATTCTCACGGACAGGGTTAACAAGCTACTAAAAGAAACAATATCTCCTTCTATTTAGCTAGGGCAGCACCAGTATTATCTCTTGAATTATCTTTGGAGAACTCCCAAAATCAAGATCAAAATACGAAAAAAAAAAAGAAAAAAAAGAATAAAAAATGCAAGAAAGAAATGGAAAAAGCACTTCCAAGTCTTATGACCTATGGTTTGAAACTTGTCCTTGTATTACTTAAATTCAAGGTTGTATTACTCGGTCGTGTGTATCAAGCCAAGATCGAAAAAAAAAAAAAAAAAAAAAAAAAAAAAAAAAAAAAAAAAAAAAAAAAAAAAAAAAAAAAAAAAAAAAAAA
>JASTUB010000339.1:0-18391 GCA_031124825.1 Saccharomycopsis vini
CATTAAATTGGTTTTTTTTTTCAACTTTCCAAATGTTTTCACATTGTATTTTGTTCTTGATCTTGCTAGATTGTTTTTTTTTTTTTTTACTTTTCAATTTCAGCGGGAGCTTCATATAAATCAAGAAACACCTGCCTAATGTTTTTTTTTTTTTTTTTTTTTTTTTTTTCAGCTCTCACATAAAAAAAAAAATTTAGAAATAAAAATACAATAAGCGGAAAAATTGAATAAATAAAAGAAAAAATAGACTCACTACCCTTTTACCTCCAATCTTCTGTGGTTCCTGGAAATAAAAAAAAAAAAATAAAAAAAACTAGTTCAACAGTAGTGTATATTGTTTGAAAGAAAGCACTTACCTTTCTATGAGTTTTACTATACAGAAGGAGAGAAAACCTATCAGAAAGTCCAAATACTCAAGATTAGGTTGCTCAAACTGCAAGCAACGACGTTTGAAATGTGGTGAAGAACTTGATAGTTGCTTCAATTGCCTTGATAAGAAACTTGAATGCAGCTATTTGAGTTTAACTGCCCAAGAAAAACAGAGAATCATTGAAAACAATATTAACAATAAAGGTTATCATCGATATCTTGTTGATTCACAAGAATATTCAAAGGATGAGTTTATAAACGAAGTTAGTTATGAGCTTCAAAATTTTGATATCTCTCAAAAATTGAAAAGCAAAAAAAAAATTGAATCTGATATCTCTTTGACGGAAGCCAGTATACGGACATCCGAAGATATTAAAAACAACTCTTCGTTCGGAGTTTTAGATTTCAATTCAAAGAAATATACAAGATCAAAATTTTCAGATTTTCTTAACCACAGCCTTAACAATAACACAAAGTATCTCAATTCTTTACCTGGTCATATATGCGAGCTTAGAACTTTTAAGATAAATAGAATAAAGCTCCGAAGATATACTACTGAATTCTATGATCCAAAAAGATTCTTTTTTGTTTGTGGAGAAGAGGATATTAGTGCAGCAAGTGCTCGAGAAATGATGCTGATTTGGTTTAATGATCTACATAAAAATGCTTGTGAATCATTAATGATATACTCTTCTGTGATAAATAGAGCATTGATGTTGGTGCTGAGTAATATTCAAAGGAAGTGTTATCGTAATGTTGGAAATGAAAAATGCAGTTTGACCCGCGAAACTAAACCTGCGGAGTTTGAGTTTCTATTCAAAAAATTATTCGTACCTTTTAAACTATATGGTTTGAAATGCGCTCAGAGAACAATTGAGATTTTGAATCAGCCGTCTCTGGATAATGGTTTAAGACATTTAAGGTTGTTCAAGAACCTTGCACAATATTCGTTAATGAATATTGGGACCTTTTTGAACACGCAAGATAGGTATCAACACCTTGAAATATATATAAATGGTTATTTTTCAAATTCTTTTGCAGCTAATTTGTTCGCCGAGGGAGGAGACTTAACAAATTTGAAATTTAACTGCAATTCGATTCTGCTTCAAGAATTCAAGTTTATTAAGGCCACATTCACAGGTATGAAAAACTTTGTCAAGCAGAGTATTGGCACAATTTATATTTCGTCATACCATCTTTCTCCTTTGAGAGAATTGTTTACTGAATTGATTGATTTCCAAAATTTCTTGAAAAATGGAAATATCAGATGTACATCTGTGGCATTTACTCAATTGGAAGATTTAACGGAATTTCTTGAGCAGGAATTCTTAGGAAATCATGATTTATTGAATTCCTATAATATAGAATCAATATGCACTTACAATATACAGTTGATGATTAAATTAGCTATACAATTTTTTGATCATTACCCCCCAGAAATTATACATTTTCAAACTGTTTACAAATCTATTGATCCAATTGATAGAATAATGTATTTACATTGGTTGGCAGTTGCTTATACTTTTGATAATATTTTCCCAGAGCTACAATATTTCACAACCACTAAATTCTCTGGTGGTGTACATTGGACTGGATTTAATATTGAATTAATAAATAGCATTTTAGATGAGTTAACTGCTTTATATGAATCATCAGTAATATCTAAGAATTCCTACCAGAATTTTTACCGAAGAACAATATACTTGACAAGATTAATTTCATTCATGAGCCATCGCTACAGAAGTTATTTGAGAAACCTGAAAATAGTAAATCCATATTTTGAGACATCAGAATTCGATGAAAAATTGAGATTTATGTCTCGTAAGTTAAAGTTCATTGATGAATTTTATATCGATAGTTTTAAAACTGGAGCTATAAAATTTGAAAATTATGCAAGAAATAACCATTCAATAATAGAACAAATGAAGATTGAAAGCACTCCAACACAGAAAAGCATGTGTGGGTATCCAGGCAATGTATTTTATATTGATGATAAGAGCACCATTAATTCAAACATTGATGAAAGATATTACGAGGTGGATACATTTATTAAGACACAATATAAAAAAGATTTTGATATAAGAGATTTTCCTATTGAGTTGATGGAATTATCACCGACTGGATTATTGAAAAATATTGATTTCAGACCCATATTAGCAACTGATCAGCGTAATTTCTTATTTGATGAAAGCTGTTTCTACTTCGAAAAACCCGACAGCTTACTTGCAAACTACAAGTTAGATAAAGACAAGATTGCTCAAAAATATCAAAAGCCCGATAATCATGTATGATTAATAAAAGAAAAAGATATTACCCTCATCGCGAAGGACTTCTATTTGCTATTTAAATGTTTGAAGCAAATTAGAATTGTGTGTAAATTAGTGCCGCTAAATTGTGCATAATCGATGAGCTGAAATTGCAGGTAATTCATTTCAACTCCGTACTGCGACCCAAAATAACATGAAAAGTAAAACTATTGTAATTGACATATCTTTATTACCAACAATATGAAAACATGAAATAAAGAAACAAAAAAAAAGAATGTTTTTTCTTTTTTTTTTTTTTTTTTTGTCATTAATATATCTAAGGACAATTAATTAATGATATATAAAATAAAGGGTCCTTATTTTTATAGTTATAGAACGCAATTTACTCACAAACAAAAAAAAAAAAAAAAAAAAAAAAAAGTAGAAAAATGAAAAACAAAAAAAAAAAAATAAAACTAAAAAAAAATCATAGTATGACCAAGTTATTGAATAAATGGCCCTCTAGGTGTGGTTGATTAGTTGATTATTTTTATTATTTCACGATCTTACCCATTTAAGCTTGATTTTTTGTTTCTCTTTATATTGTTGATGTTATTTTGAAGTTGCTATTATTTGTTCTCCTTTGTTACGCCCGGTACTCATTAATTGTAAGTGATGGCGGCTGATACTCTCAACTCTAAAAGAACAAGGAAGAAACACAAGAACTCGAGACTAGGTTGCACAAATTGCAAAAAGAAAAGAATAAAATGTGGTGAAGAATTGGATAGTTGCTACAATTGCATGGAAAAAAATTTGAAGTGTAGTTTTTTAGATTTGACTGAAGCTGAAAAGGCAAGATTGAAAGGCTGGGAAGTAAAAGTAGCTCAGCAAATGAATCAACAAATGAACGATTTTGATCTTGAAGATGATTTCAAAGTTTTAAAAGAAAAAGGATTTCTATTCGATGTTGAAAAAATTAATATCGACCCTGGGAAACTTCTATCTAAACGACCACTACCTGATGAGGAATTATTAAGCACAACAATTGATTTTGATTTTCATCTGAAGTTAACAAAAGAGCCAAAATCTAGTAAAACTTTATCATGGACACTTGAAACTAATATCAACAATAATAGATTCAAGAAGCTGCGGCTGAGAAATTTGAGAAACTTATCAGGCTCACGAGCACCGATACGATCTCTTTCAAGAATAACGGTATCCCCAATATCACAAAGACCCATAGATCACCCAAAAGCATCTCTTAAAAGCGCCCAATTTTCACCAAAATCATTCATTTTGTATAAAACGAAATTCAAAGAGGTCAATTATGTTAATATTAAACCAGAACTCCCGTTTACTCTATGTGGAGAGGATGATAAAATTTACGCCATATATAGAAGAGGAATCGAACATTGGCTTCAAGGCTTGCTTATTTATGCATCAAAGACTTTACTATCGTTCCATCAAACAATTTTATTGGCAGGATGTAATGTACTCGTGCATTTGATTAAAAGAGAAAATGAGAAAGCCCCAAAAATGGACGCGATTATCAATAGATTGAAAACTACAATATGCGAGCATAAGAATGATGCCTATGGGTTGGCACAAGCTTTGATTCATTTACTTAATAACCCAAAGCCTTTAACTAGTACTCAATATTTAAACTATGCACATGAAATTATTTCTTTTTCTATGGTAAACATTGGTGCATCTTTATTAGTAGATATAAATTTTAATGCATTTATATCCTTTGTTCGAGGATTTATTGCAACTTCTTTGACTAAACAAACAATCGATAATGTCCGAAGAATCATGCTTGGCAATGATAAAGATGTTCCGCCTTTATTACTACTTTTTTTACAGAAAACTTTCCCATTTGTTCAATCTTTATATATGAAAAATATGAAACTTCTTTCAATTCCAAATCTGCCATTTGAATTAGTTGAAGAAGTTTTTGTTGATTTAGTTGAGTTTCGAAAACAAATCAATTTGGAAACAAATTATGAAGTAACAGATACTATTGATGATCTTATCAAATACTTAAATTTTCTATTATTGAAAAAAAATGAATTATTGGAAGCTTTCGATCCAGAACAGATTTTATCTTATCCTCCAGAGACTATTTATACATTATTATCAGAATATTTTCGCATATATCCTTCCAATCTTAGTTATATTTACTCCAAGCATAAATCCATGTCCGTTATTGAGAAAATCACTTATTTATATTGGATAGCTATCAATCATATTTTAGACATTCTTTTTCCAGAATGCTTGTATCTTTTCTTGGTCAAATTCACCGCATCGGTAAAATATTCTGGTATTGATATTACTTTTGTTGAACTGATTTTTGAAGAATTGAAAACATCTTTTCAAACCACAAATCCTTATCTATATGATTATCTTTATCGAAGAACAATTTATTTAAGCAGATGTTTATCATATGCCTCATATAGATGGATCAGTTATCAAAGAAATATTTTTTATAAAAAACCATTTTTGAGTAATCCATCATTTAATCAAGTTCGTTTGAGATCCAGAAGACTTCCATTTATTAAAGAAATTCCTGTCTTTGGCCTTAAAAAGGATTTTTTGAAATATGAGAATTATCCAACAAATGACCCCAATTTTGTTGATGATAATTGCTTACTAGCAAAATTAAGATCTACACATCGAGAAAATGTTGGCTTTATTGATATCGGGTTTAATATAGACTATAATAGAGACAAAAATTATGATAACGTTCAAAATGTATTGCAATCTAAATTCAATGGTCAATTTGATATTGATACTTTCCCATTGGAACTGATGAAGCTCTCTGAGTATGGATTATTAAAAAATATCGATTTTAGACCAAAATTAAATTACACTTATGATCCACGTCATGAATTTGATGATAATTTGCTTTCAAATAATGAAGCGAGTAGAACTTTGGATGATTTCAATTGTGATTGGAATATTATAATAGATCATTACACTAAGAGTCCTTAATCCTGATTTCTGATGTAAATATATTTAACCCATTTTCTTTTCTCCTGGCTGTTCTATTAGTTTGTTTTTTTCAAATCAAGCACTTTACATTGGTTTTTTCTTTCTTTTCTTTTTCAAAAACAAACAAACAAACAAACAAACAATAACTTTAGTTGAGTTACGACCAATTTATTACGAACACCATTTTCTAGTTTTTGGAAAAATTATCACATTTTGTTAAACACATGAACTATAATACACATTTGACAGAATAGCGCTGCAAATAAACTAAATATTTTTTTAAGACTGAGATTGTCCTTTATCGATAATCGATACAGTACTATTCAATAGCATATTAGCTGATGTATCAGTACCAAGGTTGAAAGTTCCAAGTATGTTGCCGGCATCATTAAAAATTGTAGGATGCTTCGATTCTAACCATCCAGCTCCACTTGATGGATTCAACTCTTGGGATATAAGTGCGGCATCTCTTGGAAGTAATGGAATGCAATTAATTAAGTGGAAAAATTTATCTTCGGGTTCATGATTATAATTATTCTCATCATCTTCTTCAATAAGATCTTTTAATATAGGTCCAAGTTCAGGTTTATTAGCGACTATTTCTTTCAATTTTTTCGTTGTTGGGACTGAATTTTCAGGAAAATAATCTTGGGATTGTGAATTTTTTTCTTTTATTTCAATATCATTATTGATTTTATTGTTGGTTTCATCATCATAATCCACTAATAAATCTAGCACTGCGCTAATTTTACGTAAAGACTCTTGCAAAGCTTTACGGAGATACTGCTCTTCTTCAAATAATTCGTTTCCAGTTGTTGTAGAATCCTTATACTTTTGAAGCAATTTATTATAAATTTTTTTATAATTCATAGTTTGTATGTCGTTGTCATCTGTCATATCGGATATTGTCAATGTATCTAAATCAATGCTTATATTATCATCACAATCATAAGCATAACCATCATCTTCATCAAATTCTTCGTTATCGTCTTCATAGTCGGCTTGCTTTTGTGTTTGATCTTGTTCTATTTTATCGTAGTCAATTTCCTCTTCTTCTTGTTCCGCTTCACTATAACCATTATATTCTAATTCTTGGCCTTCAGCGTCTACATCTGGATCCACTTCTTCTTCCTCTTCAATTTCTAATTCCTCATCTCCACGAATTTCATTATCATCATCATCATCATTTTCATCGTCTTGCTCATCATCATTATCAACATCAAGTTCTTCGTCTACTTGTTTCTGCTTTTCTAGGTCAACATTAACATTGATTTCTTCCAAATCTTCATCATATTCCTCTTCTTCCTCTTCCTCTTCCTCTTCTATTTCTTCTTCTTCCACTTCTTGTCCATGATCTTGTTGTTCGTCTCGTTCTTCTTCTTCTTCTTCTTCCTCTTCATCTTCTTCATCATCATTATCACCATTATCATCGTCATCATCATCATCAACTTCTTCGTCTTCTTCTTCCTCCTCTACAACAGCTGCGTCATTATTGTTATTTTCTTCCTTATTGTCTTCTTCTACTACTTCTTCTACTGCTTCTTCTTCTTCTTCGTCATCTTCTTCTACCATTTCCTCCTCATTCTCCTCCTCTTCTTCGTCAACGTTATTATCTTGATACTCTATATTTGTTTCTAATTCAGTTTGGCTTGTCTGTGTGAGTATAGGTGATTCTGGTCCACCTAATGGGCTTGACATTGATTCAGACATTCTTTTATTTCTTTTTTTTTTTTACTTTTTTTTTTTTTTTTTTTTTTATCACCTTTCTTTTTATACCACTGCTTGAAACGAAGATATGTTTCTTTATAATAATTGTTAACCAATTTTTTGTGAATTCAATGTATTTATTATCATCAATACACCCGCAGTAATTTGTTTTGACATTTCCAAAAATGTTAGTTACCCAGAAAAAACAAAAAAAAAAACAAAAAAAAAAAAACATTTCTACTAATGGCAATCCGTTTTGTTTTACATACAAGTTTATCTCCTAACACTTATTAATAATTTGAGATAAAGGTGGCTAGATATAACATTCATATTATTCAGCCAAAATTCCATTGGATAAGAAGGCTTTTTGCTTTCAAATCGTGATTGCACATTATTTTTTTCAAAAAGAAAAAAAAATATTTAATATAAGGACATATAGTTCTCGCATTGATTTTGATATAAATTAATTATCATTTCTATATATAAGTTTCGGGAAAAGAAAAAACAAACAAACTTAATTAAAAATTAATTGAGGTCGTTCAATTATTTGATAAGTTGCTCTGTTTCACAATTTTGCATCATTTCTTTGGGCACCGTGGACTTTTTTTTTTTGCAAGCAAAATCTGCTTGTATATTATTAGAAAAATGTGGAGAAGAAACGAAGAGAAAACGAAAAGAAAACAGTTCAACATAACCTTTTTATTAATTAAGAAAACCTTTTTTTTTTTTTAAGCTGCAATTACAATTTGAAATATCCGATTAAGTCTTGAGCAAATATCCATCAAAACCAACATATGCGTGTAACTCAAATATCTGCCATTGAATCATCCCAATTTGGTTACGAAGATATAGTTCCAACATTGCATAAAGGGTTCGGCTCGGCTATGCAAAATTCCGGCTGAAAGCAGAAAAGACAAAAACAAAAATAAATCAATTTTAACTTGATTTAAAAATTCGATTTCAAAATTTTTCAAAATTATTTGCTTTATTTGTTATACATTTAAGCCATATCCTTAATATGTACGAGTATTAAGGATGTAACACAATGTTTCTAAAGACTATGATGTAGCGAGTTACAAGATGATCTATTTTTGTTTGAGTTTGGGTCCTGGCTCCTTCAGATTTTTAAACCGGTATATAAACCTAATGAAACCTCACTAAGAAGAAAACTGAAGACATTAGAACAGAAACATAAAAAACAAAAAAACAAATAAGTAATAAAGAAAAACATCAACCACTTCAACAGTATTCAAAATGGGCATTATCAACTTTTTCTCGGTTGCCATTTTTAATCTTTTGATTAATAATTGCTACTCAGTCCCAATTCTAGCGAAGAGATTTGGAGAAGATTATATTCAATTACCATTAACCTATGAGGAGCAATTCACACTTGCTTTTGCTATTGAGATCGGCTCCCCACCACAACCTCACATGTTCTCTTTGGATACTGGAAGTTCCGATCTTGTTATCTCCTATCCAAATCCTGAAGATGAATGGCTTGATTATGGTACATACGATCCGTATAACTCTTCCAGCTATAAAAATTTGAGTACTCACTTCGAACAACTGTATACTTCTGGCAAAGTTGAAGGTTACATGGGCTTGGACACCTTTATTATTGGCGAGAAAAAAGTTGAGAATATTGAATTTGCTGTTTCATATTCTTCAGAAGTGTATATTACAGGAATTTTTGGAGCCGCGCCAATAACTTCAGAAGCAAAAATCGTTCGATACTATCCTAATCCGATGGTTAAGATGGTTTCTGAAGGAATTATTAACAGGAATACTATTTCTTTATATGCTGGTACACAATATACTACAGAAGGTGGAAACATTGTCTTTGGAGGAGTTGATTTAGCTAAATTTGACAACCACTTGGTTGGATTAGAAATAGTTCCTGGACATGTTGGTTATAATATCACTGGCTACTTTATTGACTTGTCTGGTGTTACTTTAAAAACTAAAAATGGTAGTGCAACATCCTTGAAGGGTAATGAACAAGTTACTGCTCTATTTGATTCTGGTACATCCGCTCTTGCTGTCCCTCCGTCGGTATATGAGTATTTTGCTTCCACTTATTTTGCAGGTAAGGATATGGAAAGCCTTCAATGTGACAATAATGATATTCTCACTTTCGAATTCAAAGGGATTTCTTTAGATATTCCAATCAGTGAACTTTTGTTTTCCAATGATGATGGAACTGGTACTTGTACTGCATTTTTACAATCAACTGGAAGTGAAGAATATTTCACTATGGGTATTCCGTTTTTACAGCAAGTATACACTGTCTTTGATATTGAGTCCATGCATCTATATGTGGCACCTGTGGTTAAAAGTAACGCGACTAATGTTGTTGCTCTTCAAAGTGGAACTGATATTACATCTTTAGTTGGCGTGGGTTCCTGTAGCTGCTCTCAGGCTATTTGAGATAAAAAAATTTTAAATAAAAATAAAAAACTGAATTTGGCTAATAACATTATAATAACTTTTTCAACTTATTAAATTAAATATTTAGAGAAATAAGGGAACATTTTTGCTAATCTTTTGCTTACATCTATATATGTATATATGTGTATATATATGTTGATAACAAAGAATTTTATCCCAAAAAGCTGTTTGAGTAACAAATAGGGAACTAAAAGACCTAGACTTCATGTATTAAATGTAAAAAGTTCTCTACTAAGTTATTATCTACTGGACCAGGCATGTTGCAAGAGCAAGGTGTACCATATTTTCTTGACATTATTCGCCAAAAAAACTCTGCTTTTACTGAAAATGGAAAATGGAAATAAAAACAATTATGCTTTTGATAAAATATATGATCAAAATAAAAAAAAAAAAATTGCTTTAATTGAAAATAAAGAAAATTACAAAAAAAAAGCTCTGATTCATCTGGCACGAATTCGACTATTGTTAAAGGAACAGCTTTACTCTTACCTGACAACCCCACTATGACATATTCTCAGGCTGCAATGTCATCTCTACCTGTTTTTAAAGAGTCTTCAACTTTATCTTCATCACAATGTTCACAATCACAATCAAATCACACCGAGGGTGAGTCCATAATTACAAGATTTCAACTGAAATTTTCTTGGTATCTGAATTTGAGTTGCAATCCTCTCATATTCGACAAATTTTGGCAGAAAGAGATGAATATTATGAGATGATGTTACCTCTTCAATTTCTGCATCTTGATACCGATGAAATTATGTTATCTTTACATTGTCTTCTTCAAAAGCTAGCAATTGAACTCGGTGCCAAAGAATCTCTGTCGCAAAATTTAATATTGTTCAGTTTCTTTTATCCAGCAGTATATCATCGCCTCCTCTACATAAGATGTTAAAAACCCATCTTCCTATAACTGAAGATTCTGTTATTAGTTCAGACACTTATGATGCTAAAAACATTTTGGTAACAATAAGGACACTAATCAAAATGTATCAAATACACAGACTGGTAGTAATTACAAATCACCAAAAAATGTTCCGCCTCTACAAAGCAAAAGAAAATTAAAAAATATAGAACTGAACTCGCCTAACTATCCATTGTCTGGAGCCACAACAATTGTCTTGTAGTTCTGATGAAGCTGCAGATGATTATATACCAATACCTGTTGAAACTGATTCTCCTAAATCAGCCGAAATAAGTAATGATGACACTAATTTTGTTTCTACTGATTCACATTTACTCTCACAAGTTTCATCTCCATCTTTAGATGAAATGCAAAGGATGAATAATCTATCACTATCCATTTCACAAAAAGGGGGCTGTAAATTCTTAAAAATATTCCAAATCATGACTCCGTTGATATTGATTCTCAACTTTCAGAACATGATAAAGTCAAGGATTCATCAAAAATTAATGTAAGACTGTCTGTGATGGTAAAAAAAATCAGAAAAGAATAAATTAAAAAAAAAAATTAATTGAATAGAGAATATTTAAACATACATCAAATCACCCTGAACTAGTTACTTTGGAATTCTAAGAAGCAAGGTACACGCGACGGTGACTATTTGGTATACACCTGTAATCGAAAAACCATTGCTACACCAGGGTACACCATATATGTAGTAATTTTTTTTTTTTTTTTTTTTTTTTCTTAATTTTCAATGCTTTCATTTTATTTTTTATAACTATATTATATCATTAAATAATTCAACAGTCAAATAGAAAATTCACCATTTGATTTTACCAATACCTCATTTTCAGTGATAATTCCATCAATCAATTCATGAGGAGTAACATCAAAACTAGGGTTCCATACACTAACTTCCTTAGGTGCCACTTCGACAACGCTTATTTTATAACAACCTGTGCTTGGATCAAAAGCACCACCTTTAACTTGTCTCATTTCGTCTGCTGGACGTTCTTCAATAATAATGTTTTCGCCGCTGGCAGTGCTGACATCAATTGTTGTGGTTGGAGCAGCAACTAAAAATAATATATCAGGATACAAGCTTTTTAATTTAGCCAATTGTAATGTTCCAATTTTGTTTGCAGTATCCCCATTTTTGGCAATTCTATCGGCACCTACAATTATGGCTTTCACTGGAGGCTCTTGCAATCTGCCACTAACAATAGAATCAAGTAAAAATGAAATCATATTATCGGTGATTAAAGTGGCTGGAATTTTTTCATAAACTAATTCATACGCAGTAAGTCTTGATCCTTGATTATATGGTCTAGTTTCCAATGGAAATACTTTTTCCATCCATGCGTTTTTGTAACTTGATATTTTTTGTTTCTTGAAATTTGGCTCTTCTTCATCGTTATTAGCTTTTGATTGTGCCCATAAAGCTCTAATGACCCCTAAAGCTGTACCTACACCTGAAGTAGCCAATGAACCAGTATTACATATTGTCATCACACTAAACGGCCCTTCAAAGTTGTTTGTTTGTAAGTGATCTAAAATAAAGTTGGCGCCATTACTACCAATTTTATAATTATTTGCCAAATCATCATCGAATAATCTCACACCATATTCAAAGATAGCATCTGACAATATGGTTGTATTTTTCATAGAGTTGTCATCAATAATTTTTAAAATATCATTGGCAGCATTTGACAAGTTAACTGCAGTAGGTCTTGAAGAAACCAAATATTCAATTCGTTGTTTCAATATAAGTTTAAACTGTGAAATATCGGCTAAATCATAATGATATTGAGTAGTGGCATTTTCTTTCAATAAATGGTTCAATTCAACAATAATTGATAAAACTCCAACAATTGCAATTGCTGGTGCTCCTCTAACTTGCATTTTTTTGATGACTTCAAACCCATCGCTAATAGAGTTGACTGAAATATATTTTTCTTGAAAAGGAATCAATAGCTGATCTAAAACATCAAGGCTTTTGGATTCCCTATCAAATTTAATTGCCTGAAGAGTTTTCATTTTTAATTGTTATATATTTTTATTACAATAATTGGCTTTGATTTGTAATTATGGTCATTTATCAAATTTACCAGTCTTAAGCACCGAGAAAACTTTTTTTTTTTTGTTTTTTTTCTCACGTTCAAGACTCCGACATGCGTCTGGACTCATTTTCCGGTGCCGGCGACTGTTTCCCGGAAGGCCTGTTGAAATTGATAAATTGATTAATTCAAGTCGTAACACAATCAATTGTTTATCAGAAGAAGACAATAAAAAGAAAATATAAAAAAACGATTAACTTTGTAAAAATAGCTTGAAAAAAAGAAAAAGTCATATTCCACCAAAAATAAAACAATGCTAGAAGCTTTAGTTTTTTTTTTTCTTTTCTTATTTTGACAGGCTCCTTTTCAAAAAGATGAGGAATCATTTCGAAATAAATAAGAAAAAAAAAAAAAAAAAAAATAACTTCAATAAAATAACAAAAGTGAGAAGAAGTTTTTTTCAAAACCTAAGAAATACTATGCGGCTGAAATAATAATAATAACAATAATAATAATAATAATTTTTTATAAGAGCATTGATTATGGGTTCAGTTATTAAATTGTGCTTCGTACATCTCAACTATTTGATCTGACGTAGTAGCATCTTCGGGACCTTTATCATCACGTAGTCTTATGAACCTTGGGAATCTTAAGCTGATACCTTTATCCATCTTTCCCGAGCCAGCTTTATAAATCGGGGACTTGGATAAATCGGCCGTTAAGACTTCAAAAACCATAGTTGGCTCAAACCAAACGTCCGGAGAACTATTACTGTTTTCTTTATCATATAGATAATAAGATTTCGGTTGAGCAATGGCTTTTTGTTTTAAAGATTCTGTCAAACTTTTAAATACATCATCTGAAAACCCAGTTCCGATTTTACAAGTCGTTTCATATTCACCAGAATCAGGATTATAACAACCAAGTAAGAAACCTCCATACCAACCAGTTCTTTTACCTTTACCATGATAACCACCAAGACAAACTAAGTCAATGGAGTCACCAACACCTTGCAAATAATCTTTCTTGAGTTTAAGCCAGTTACTGGATCGTTGCGATGGTTCATATGTGCTGTTGAGTAATTTTATCATTAAACCTTCACAAGAATCCTTCACACTTTGATCAAGAAATATTTGAATATCATCAATATTATCTAAATTCTTATAAGATGCGAATTGAAATTGACCAGGGTTTACTTGTAAATTTTCTGTCATTATTTGACGTCTTTCTTTGAATGGCTTTTGAATCAATGGCTCGTCATTAAGACAAATCAAGTCAAAGGCAAATATACAAATTTGAACTTTAATATCCTCAAGTTTTACATCTTTTCTTTTTCTTGTAGTTAATACTTGGAATGGTAAAATCTTCTGCTCTTGACGATCCCATGCAACTGCTTCCGCATCCAAAATTAATGACTTGACATTTTTGCCAGGTTTAATAAATCCTGAAATCGCTTGGATTAAATCAGGATATCTTTCAGTCATATCTTCTGAATTTCTGGAATAGACTTTCACTTTCCCATCATTCATCAAATGGATTTGTGCTCTTTCTCCATCATATTTATATTCACAAGTAAACTCTGTACCACTGAATTTATCAAGAATTTCCGTAATTGCTTTTGTAGGCTTGGCTAACATGGGTTTTAAAGGAATTCCAGGTTGTAATTTGACATTATCGTTTAAATTTAACACACCATGTTCAATAGCAGCATTAGTAATAACTTCATAATTCGATACTTGATTGAATGCATCTTTAATCTGTAACTCTGCACTACTAATTAAATTTGGGTTTATTCTATCGTATTTCTTATCTTCTTTGAGATATTCATAACTTAATAAACTTTTACTCAATGCTAACAATATACTTTTGTCTGCTAATCCAATTCTTAACTTGCCTTCTAAAGAACGAATCAAAAACTTTGCTTCGACACCAGAACAAGAACTTAACATTCTCACTATGATCCCCACTTTCTTATTTTGGGATGATGTACCTGTAGCTTGAGCTATTTCTTTTAGGGTTTTGAATACTTGATCAATTGTTAAAGGTTTGGGTTTAAACATCAAAGACTGACTTGAACGAGATGTTTGGGCAATTTTTCCTAAATCACCAGTTTCCTGATAGTCACTTTTAATCTTAGAAGCAGACCGGCCTGTAGACTCACTGATGGCTTTAATTAGTAAGGTCTCCCCAAGACCCAATTCAAGGTTATCATAATCTGGACCAAGTTTGTTAATGAAAAGATAAATTATTGTTACAAGAGAGCTAGGATTATTACGAAGCACTTCAAAGAAAAATTCAGAAACAATTTCAATAATTTTCAAACGAGATGACACTTCTTCGATTTTTTCAAATGTACCACATAATGAGCTATAAAGAATTGGTTGGGATTTTTTTAAATCTGCAATTCTGGTATCTACTTTATCACTAGCTAATTCTTTCAATGTTTCTTGCTCATCCATTGATTCCTCTTTTTCTTGTTCCAATTTTGGTTTTTTTGGGATTGAAGAACTAATGCTCTCTGAACTTGAATTTGATCTTGATCTAACTCTTTTAGTTGATGGTGAATCTGGTGTTGATTGTTGTTCATCATTTTCTTGCTTCAATTCCAATTTTTTTTGCTTTGAAGGACTTTTTAGCACGTCTTTTCCTTTTTTGATTATATGTTTCTTTTTAAGATCATCATCGTTAATTGTTTTCGGGGTATTTTTTTTCATTGAAGAAAAGAAAGCAGCAAGGGTCTGTTGTTTAGCCATTGTTGGAAAATTTATAACAGTGAAATAATTTTTGAAAGTATTTTTGTTATTTGGTGCGCTAAGTCTAGTTAATGTAGGTGTGTACTGATGAAATGAAGTAAACAATCTTCTCATAATCTATCTACTCCACAAGTAAAATGATGCGAATATCACAATCACTGAAACTAAAAGAATAAATAATAAATAAATTAATCGTAAGTTGAGTAATCAATAAGCAGTTTGATTTATTGAGGGCCGGAAAACAGTTAAATCTCAACCAGAACAATTGAATTTAATTAACTAACAGATTTGCTATTCAATATATCTAGGATATCACACAACACAAAAGCTATCTTGTTATTTTTCGGGCACGCAAAAACTTTGGCGTTCCTTATTTTGTTATTTTTTTTTTTAAAAAAATTTTTTTTTTTTATTAAAACGCTCTGTGCGCACCGCGTCAGGCACCAATTTTCATCATCACTCACTAATCTTAGGAATTAGAAGCCTAGAAGAATACAATATATAAACTTCAAAAATTTACAAGAAGATCTCTTTAGCTACATGCAAGCTTTTTATCGTAAGAACATAATGTGAGATTGATGATATCGCAAGTGGAAAACTGAAAAAAAAACAAAAATAAAAATGAGGAACAAAAATAAAAATGAGGAACAAAAAAAAATGATTTAATTTTATGAAAAAAAAACTATAATAAACAGGATCAGCAAATCTATAGCTTGTATAATAATACGTGGGGAAACTAGTTTGTGCAAATTAAAATGAAAAAGCTTGAAAAAAAAAAAAAAAAAAAAAAAAAAGCAAAAAGCTGAGGTCTAAAAACAGCTGCTCGGGATAAAGAAAACACTTTATGCTAATCAGCTTCCTCATCTCTTGGGTCCGCAATACCATCTTCATAAATTGCGAATATACATTCACTTTCGGGCAAACAAGGACTATCGTAAATCTTACAAATTCTCTGTTCACCTCTACCTTTTTTCAAGCTTAATCTTGTTGTGCTTGCATGTGCCAATATATTTCCACCGATTGGCTTCTTAGGATCAGGGTTGAATGACATCCCACCGTCAACTTGAGCCACAACCTGGTTTGTAATTACCACAGCTATCCCGAACTCATCAGCAAGACGTTGCAATTGACGCATATACTTTGCAACGTGCATTTGTCGAGCACTAAGTTCGCCTCTTCCACTATAATCTGTACGATAAAGAGCCATTATCGAATCCACAATCAACAAAGAAAACCGACTTTCGGTCATCATTTGTGCAGCTTGAGTTAATAATTGCAATTGATGATCCGCATTGTAAGCCCTAGCGTAGGCGACATTATCCAAAGCATCTTCCTCGTTAAGACCGTAACGTCTAGCTATTGATACCAATCTAATTGGTCTAAATGTTCCTTCAGTGTCAATGTAAAGACATTTTCCTTCACCTCCCCCCATATCAATAGGTAACTGACATGTTACTGCTAAAGTATGACATAATTGGGATTTACCAGTACGAAATTCACCAAATACCTCTGTAATACTACCTGTCTCTATTCCACCGCCCAACAATGTATCAAGCTGTTTTGATCCGGTAGTTAAACAAATCAATTCGGAACGACGCTTATGGAAGTCTGTTGCGGTGGTGAACCCCATTGGCACAAACTGGGTGGCGGCAGCAAGAAGTTTGTCCGCTTTGTTCTCACTGATCCCTTTGATTTGTAAAAGAGCTTTTTTTGGTCTAGAAGTGATGTTAGTCTCTGGTTTTCAAAACAAACAAAAAGAAATCAGATTTGGTAAACTAAATGGCTACTCACGTATATGCAATAGATTCGACCGTATGGTATCCTCCCTCCATTAATTTTTTTATATCACCTGTACTGATCCCATTTCCCTGAAAAAAAAAAGCATTGGTTAGTATAGAGTAATTAGGCTACTTTAAAGCATCAAACATAAAATAATGAAATACATACTTCAAGTTTTGATACTGGCATTGGGCCTGCTAATTCGTCTTCTTCTTCATATTCTTCTTCTACATGATGTTGAGAAGCCGAGCTATCTTTAGCAATTTCTACTTGTGACATTATATCTTTTTTTTTTTTGACAGAGAGAAAATGAATCTAGTGAAAGCTTTTCAGTTGTACAGAATTTGGTATTATAATTATTGATATTATTAGTATATTATGATATAGCTTGCCTTGCAAATCGCCCCTTCTTTGATTAAGGAAATTTACGTTCCAAAAAATGAAGAGATGAGCACAAACAAACGCGAAAAATTATTTGAAAACAAAAAAAAAAAAAAAAAAAAAAAATTGGCCAATAAAATTGTGCAATCTGCAAAATCCTTTCGCGTTGCGTCATCATAGGGTAATTAATTAACTTACAAAGTGAGTGTGCAAAGTTAACTTCTTGATATTTCTACATAAAATTCCAAATGATTATAAAGTAGAGAATGTTGCAAATGAACAATTGTACATGGTTTTTTGGGTGCATGATTTTATATTGTTTTTCTAATCAACTTGTATAGTTGGGCTTAATGTAATGTTCAAACACAAATTCCCACTCAATTTTGAATACCTATGTATTGTGGTTTGAATATTGGTGATTTAGTTTATTCAATAAGTTCAAAAAGAGATGTTGCTTCTCTCTGAGTATGTGTTGTCATTCAGTTTGGTCTTTGGCTATATTTTCGCACTTTTTCCCTGTATCTAAACTTTATAGTTGTTAACAGACAGTTTTATTTGGGCGGCAAGTATGGGGGTAGATGGGAGGTTATTTTATAAAATACTTCTGCTTATAAACCCTTTTCACTAGCTCTTTTTTTCTTTTTTTTTTTTTTTTTTTTTTTTTTTTTTTTTTTTTTTTTTATATTTTTTTTTTCATTTTTTTTTTTTTTTTTTTTTTTTTTTTAAATTTTTTTTTTTTTTTTTAAAATTTTT
>JASTUB010000033.1:0-60200 GCA_031124825.1 Saccharomycopsis vini
AACAACAACAACAACAACAACAACAACAACAACAACAACAACAACAACAACAACAACAACAACAACAACAACAACAAAGAGAGCAGCAACACCAACAACTTCAACAGCAACAGCGGCAACTCGAACTTCATCATCAGCATCAACAACCTCAAATGCACCACCTCCAGCAGCTGCACCAGCAAACCCTTCAACAACAACCACAGCAACAGGAGTTACATCAAAACATTGAAACAAAATTTCACCCCCAATTACCTCACCATGAATTGACCAATGTCAACTCGATACACAATAGTGAAGTGGCAACTTTAGTTGCTCAAGCAGCAACCAATGCTGGTGCTTTTGTGGCTGGTAGACCCCAAGGAAAGATGTTCTCTAAAGAAGAACATGAAGCCATAGATAAATTCATTAAAGCATATTGTGGTATTCACAAGATGACACGAGAGGACATTTGTAAAAGAATTTGGTCAAATAGCAGAGCCAAAGACAATTTTTGGGACTCACTTCAAAAAGTTTTACCCTACAGAACAAGAGCATCAGTTTACAAGCATGTCAGAAGAGCCTACCACATATTCGCAGTAAGAGGTAAATGGACTCCTGAAGAAGATGCTCAGCTAGGTGAATTAGCTAAAGAGCAAGAAGGACAGTGGAAAAGCATTGGTGAAACAATGGGAAGAATGCCAGAAGATTGCAGAGATAGATGGAGAAATTATGTCAAATGTGGTAACAATAGAGCACAAAATAAATGGTCTGAACAAGAAGAAGACAAGTTAAAAAGTATAATACATGAAATTTTTCAAAGTAATCCACAAAATCCTGTCATTAATTGGACAATTGTTAGTGAGAAAATGGGCGGACAACGTTCGAGAATTCAATGCAGATATAAATGGAATAAATTGTTAAAGCGTGAAGCATCCGCAAGGGCTGCTGCAATGGATCAAGAAGATCGGATGTGGTTGATATCTAGGTTGAAAGAATTACAATTTGATGATGAAAGCCAAGTTGAATGGGATGCATTGGCATCTTTACACCCAAAAAATTATTGGACAGGAAATGATTTTAAAGTTTGTTTCGAAAAAATGAGATCATCAATCAAAGATTTTAAGAATAAAAAGATGGATGAAATTTGCACTTTATTGTTCAGTAATACTTATGGCAGTGCTGCAGCTGTTGCAGCTGTTAGACTTCAACAACATCACGCCCAGCCACAACTCCAAGCACATCAATACCATCAAGTTAGCAATATTAATGGTAATCCAAATGTAAATGTGCACAACCAAAGTCAACCCCAGAACCATGTGACTGCTACTTCAAACAACATGTTTGACCAAATGAATCAAATTGTTAATGAACATCATCAACAACACCAACTGCAACATGAGATGCAACACCACCAACAACAACAGCATGAAAACCAGTCAGAGATCAAACATGAGCTAAAAATTGAAGAGGAGGAAGAAGAAGACAAGAAGAAAGATCATGTAGATATAGCAAGTGCTGCTGTGGCTGCTGTCAGTGGCGATAGTGGATATTTATTTTAGGTCTACGTCTCCGTGTTGAAACAAAAAAAATTATTAGTCATTGTTGTTTCTCGTTTGTTATTTTGAGGGTTATTTTTATTGCTAGTTTCATTCTTCTTATTGCTAGCAGTTTTGAATTGTGTATTGGGGTTTGATATTTTATTTTATTTTATTTTATTTTATTTTATTTTATTTTATTTTCTACTTTTCTTGCTTTCTGTCTTTTCTATTCTTTGTAGTCTATTTGTGCACCTATTTTTAGTTTTAATTCATACTGTATTCTGTATAGTTCAATGTATTTCTATTCAACCTTGATTCAACAACTGATTCTATTTTTTCGATTCTACAGGTGGTATTATAACACTTTTTTTTTAACAGTACTTCTTCAGGGTTTGAAAAGTGATTACTTTGCTTATTCATCACCTGTTATGATTTCTCGAGGCAAATTTTTACTAAAATTTTTAAATTGGCTACTAATAATATATATTTTTTTCTATGAATAGGGAAAGGATATTGAATTATTCCTTCAATTTCTGTCCTCATTGAATTGTGATTTCTTACAAGCGACACTGTCTGTAGTTCACCTCTGTGTGAAAGCAAGAAAAAAAAAGAAAAAAATTGAAGAAAAAAAAAAAAAAAACAAAAAAAAAAAAATTAAAGAAACCCAGGGAAGTAATATCTAAATAGTAATAACATTAAAGTAAAATAAATTTCTTGAAAAAATTATCATTCATAATGTTGTCAAGAAGAATCAATATCTTTAAAGCGTCTTCTCGACGTATAATACAGACAGGATATTGCTTCAACAGATCAAATTCCACTGTCACCAATATCAATAAAAAAAAAAATATTAATGACAAAACTACTATTAGCTCCAATGCCGCACTTTCGAATAAATCTATTTCCACTAAACAACAATTGTATACTATATCTCCATATTCTCCTGGATCTGTTTTCTTTTTGCCTAACGGGGCTAAACTTTTTAATAAATTAATCAATTTTATTAGAATTCAAGAAGTTAAGAAATTAGGATTCAATGAAGTTATGACACCTTTGATGTACAAAAAAGAATTGTTTGAAATTAGCAATCACTGGAGATATTACAATCAAGATATGTTCAAAATTTTCAGATCTGCCCATGAAGACATACAAGAAAATAGTAATATTGCTGAAAATACACATGAACATCAACATGAACAAGATGAGGTTTATGCTTTGAAGCCAATGAATTGTCCTGGCCATTGTTTGATTTATAAACAATTTCCAAAAAGTTATAATGACTTACCTGTTAGATACAGTGATTTTTCTTCATTGCATAGAAATGAAGCTTCAGGCGCATTAACTGGGTTAACTAGAGTGAGAAGATTTCATCAAGACGATGGCCATATATTTTGTAGTTTTGAGCATTTGGAAAATGAAATATTGTCAAACTTAAAGCTCGTGGAATTAATTTATGAGAAATTTGGATTAGGGGATTTTAAAATATTATTGAGTACAAGACCAGGAAATAACCAATTCATTGGTAAAGAATCTGATTGGGAAAAAGCTGAAGGAATCTTAATTGATATTCTAAACAAAGTTAACAAACAGTGGGAGCTAAATGAAGGTGATGGTGCATTTTATGGACCAAAAATTGATATTATTTTGAAAGACAAATTTGGTAAATTTCATCAAACTGCTACTATTCAACTTGATTTCCAATTGCCAAATAATTTTGAATTGAAATTTTTCAATAACAATGGAGAACAAGAAACTCCAATTATTGTTCATCGTGCTATTTTTGGCTCAGTAGAGAGATTTTTGGCTATCTTAATCGACAACTTTGAAGGTAAATGGCCATTTTGGTTGAATTCAAATCAAGTAAAAGTGGTGCCAGTGTCCCCAGAAAAACATTTATGGTATTGTAAATATGTTGAAGATTACTTGAGTAATAATGGACTAACCAATCATACTTTAGAAGAATACCACTCCTTGTATTCTAAATCTGACTCTTCTCTCTCTAGAAATGTTGACATTAATGTCGAAAACTATTACAAGGATAAAGAACAAACAACAGGAAAATTTAAGAGTTTATCACCTTTAACCAACTACGATTTCAGTGTGGAAATTGACTCCAGAGCTGAACCATTGAATAAAAGAATCAAGGATGCATATACACGATCTTTTAACTACCTTATTACAATAGGTGATGCAGAATGTGAATCAGTTTTACAAGCATTACAAAATGGTAATGATGATGATGTTAACACAATAAGTTTAAAAGCATTGCACGGTATGGATAAAAACAAATCTGAAAAACTATCTCTCAAAAATGTTTTGGAAAAGTTTATTGAATTAGAAAAAAATTATGAGTAGAACTAGCATGTTCATTTGTAACACTGTATTATTAAATGAGATTAATCTATTCACATGAAAGGACATTGAAAAATAAAATTAAGGAAAATTGTACATAGATCAGATCCTTAGACTCAAGATAATAGATGTTAGATTTTATATTTAATTTAAACATTTGTATTCATATTAACAGCATCTATTTCAAACTCCAAACATATTTTTCCTTGGTCTGTTTGTTTACCAACAAGTAGTATCGGTATCTGTAATTTAGCTAGAAATGATTCTGGAGCAAAATTCTAATAATTGAAAAAAAAAAAAAAAATGATTCTTATGAAAAATAATTCACTATTATACAATTTAGCATTAAATATCTCAGATCAAGTGATTACCTTTCAATGGTTCTACAAATTAATAAAAATTATTTCGAATTGAGAGTTTTTGTGGTTGAGCAGCCCGTGTGAAATCTTCTATCACCAAATTTTATAAATGTTAGTTAGAAGATGGGCGTGGATAGTCAATAAGCAAATATCATATTCATCCACCAAATCTTACTCAGGGATGTCATCAAGGTATCTATATACTGTATCACACTCTACTCTCCTCAATATACCTTTGTCGCAGACTCTTTCATATGATTTACACTCAAACTCAGCAACAAAATTTACAAGCACTACAACTTCAAAATGTCCAATTTGCAAAATTTCCTGGGTTCCTGGTTGGAATGTGAAAGTGAGAATAGAGTATTCAAAGCTTCGTAAGAATAAGTCAAAAAAAAATAAATCGAAAAACTGGGGAAAAGTAGATGAGAGTAAATTAATTGAACATCTGGGTCAAATAGAAGAGACAAAGAAGTTTAGACAAAGAATGTTAGTTTATCAATGTTTAACTTGTAATATAAAAACTGAATTTGGTGAATTGAAACAAAAAAAGGAGCAGTCTCTCGTTACTAGCAACACTTTGGCATCGATATCAAAGAGTAAAGATAATAAGGAAATAAAGAGTGAGAAAGTGTCTCCAACATCCTTGAATAATTCTAAAATACAAAAAAGCAACAACAAACTTGGGGGAAAAAAAGACAGCAAGAATAAGAAAAAATTCAAACCTGTTCTACTTAAGAAAACTCCTGTACCAAAAAAGGAATCACTATCGTTGCTTGATTTCATGAGTGCTGAATAATAGATTATTGGTGGTATTTTTGACCTTCATCAACCCATTTAGGAACTTTTACGGAACTGTTTTACAATAATAAGTTCAAACCAATAAGTGAAATACCAGATTTAGATTCTACCATTAAAAGCTTGATATTTAGAAACAATCTTTTTTTTTCAAAAACGCTTAAGCTTTACAAAAAAAAAAAAAAAAAAAAAAAAAAAAAAAAGTTTCAGAATCACAAAGAATTTATTATAAATTTTTTTATTAAAATTTACATGAATTTCAAATACAATTTAGGGTTGAAATCTTTGATGTTGGGTGTGTCTTTGCTTTGACCAATACCGTTGTTTTTTGCTGCATTTGAATTTTCCAAGCTATCAATACCGCTATCTAAGTATCTATTATTTTTGAATGAATCATCAGCAGTAGCAATTGCCAATAAATGGTCTGGGTTACTTACTTCTAAAGGTAGAGAAAATAATTTATCTATAGGGGATTTTGAAATCGCCATTTTGACTATTGATTGATCAAACTTTTTCAATTTCTTGAGTTTTTTCTTCTTATTTAAATCCCAAAGGTTTATCAACCCATCTGAACCTGAAGTGTACAACAAATCATGTGGGGTTTCATTTCTTTTGATTTTATCTGATTCTTGAAATAAAAGTATAGAATTAATAGGTGATATCATATCTATACTATCATTTGTAGCTGCTTTATGACATTTAAATGCGAACTTTTTCTCTTGACAATCTTCTGAAGAATCAATATAATCAAGAATAATTCTACTTTCGAATGATGATTGAACAAAAAAATCTTGCTTATTATAACTTGTTTTTTCGCCCACATTACTCGAAATATTTTCAAAAATGTGATCATTTAGTTTTATATTTTCTTTAGAAATGATGGGGCTAGAAACCGAATTTTTAATTTTCAATTTTATTTCACGGGTTTGAAATCTAAGTCCAGTTTCTCTTTCTTGAATTAACCCTACCCCAGGGTTTCTAAGATCATATACTTGGATCAAATTTCCAGCAAGTGACAATATTATATATTGCCCTTGAGTATCGATAGCGAAAGGTTTTCTAGAAAGACTTTTTATTAAAGATTTTTCATTTGACCTAGGATCAATT
Source organism: Saccharomycopsis vini (assembly GCA_031124825.1). Lineage (NCBI taxonomy): Eukaryota > Fungi > Ascomycota > Saccharomycetes > Ascoideales > Saccharomycopsidaceae > Saccharomycopsis > Saccharomycopsis vini. The sequence goes on from JASTUB010000033.1 coordinate 6,134, forward strand.
ATCTGTAAAGTTTTGTTCCAAGATATTGATGTTAAAATATTGTAGTGACTGTTAAATTTTAGCTGCAGAACCGCCAACAGAGATCTGGATCCTACTGTTTCGGATGGGATATTCAAGTTCTTTGAGTTGATTAAGTTGGGTTTCAACAAATTTAATTTATAAATGTGTCCATTAATGTTACCAGTGTATATGAAATTTTCATTATTATCATCCCAACACGAATCAAGAATAGAAGATCCTGTGAAGAATTTTTCTGACACAGTATTATCCTCTGTCAAAATATTCTTGATATTATGATTGTTTATCAGTTTATTTATGTCAAATATTGTGATGGTACCATCCCATGAGCCTACTTGAAGAAGTCTATTTGAACTATTAAAGCTGATGGATGATATGAGATCCGCTGATGTTACTGGTAGCTCAACTATAAATGGTTAGTAAACACACCATTGGCACATCTTTTTCATTTCAAAAAATCAGAAGACAACTCACTCAAATTGTTCATTGTATTTTGCCACAGAATTTATTAAATAGTCTTATTATTATTGTTATTATTATTATTGTTATTATTATTATTATTATTATTATTATTATTATTATTATTATTATTATTATTATTATTATTATTATTATTATTATTTCAATGGTGTTTTCTCATTTATTGATTGATTCATTTACTCAATCAATCACTTGTTTGTAAAAACACATAATTTCATGATTATATATTTTCACAAGTTTTCCTAAATTTTTCTTAATTTTTTCCCAGTGCATCCCTCCTCCTTCCCCAGAACCACACCATCACAACACTGCAATTTTTTAGATAATCAATAATATAGAAGAGTCATTATTTGTAAGTTTAAATATCAAACATATTTTTAATAATCTTATATACTGTGTCTATTAATAATGTTATTATAAAGGCTAATATATATTCTATACTTCTTTTAGAAATGATCTGCTATGACCCATGGAAGTGGATCTTTAATCTTGTCTTGCAGTGTTTTTTTAATGTTTTTTTTTTTTTTTTTTTTTTTTTGGTGTATGATTTTTTACCTTTTTTTTTTTTTTTTCCTAAATATATATTCATTTATTATATATGGAAAAGAAGAAAAGATAATACAACAACGATAGCACGTAACAGTAAAAAGAAGCCAAGTTCACTAATAATAGCCATGCAAAATAGAAGTGAAGGAGGAAATTCAGTGGTGGATCCATTGCTCTCGTATCAATTGAGTCAGTCAATTCTCAAATTGTTGAAAAGACCAGGTAAAGTTTCAATCCCCAACATAAAAAGAATAGCAGAACTTAATGGGTTTGATACATTCAGCGAAAATTTGGAAGATGATAAAAACATTAAAAGATTGACTATAGCTGGTAATATCTGCTTAATAGATATTGATTTTATGGAAAAAAGTGCGGAGAATCTGTCTTTGATGAAGGATAACGAAGATAACATAGTTTTGACAGATATTATCATGCTGACAAACAATAAAGATATTAGTTATGAAGTTCAAAATGTTTCATTTACAGTAGCTTCTGATCAAAGATTCAATGATTTATTAGAAAAAGCGGCATCGGGAAATGGCCATGAATCAGGAAATGTAGATGCAGACAATATTGCAATGCAAAAGATGATGTATTCTTTAAAAAAAATGTATTCATTCACTCACAATATTGAAAACAGGAACAGTTCTCTAAACAATGTTCTATTGAACTGTTTGAAATATCCTTCTAATCATATGGATACTACGATAGGGTCATCTAGTGGTCAAATGAATTATGATGTTGTGAGTTTGAATAGCTTCTCTGAAAATTTAAATTATCTAAAGACATTAGATAAATTATCAATCTATACTCCAAATGAAGTTAGTATAATCAACAAAGAAATTCATAACAGCTCATTCACAAGCTCTTCTAAAGATTTGTCAACCAATGTTGATTTATTTAATTATTTGAATGAGCTCTCATTAGTTTTCAACTTTGTTCAAAACTATGAATGGAAGATACTACTTTGCTCTTTACGAAAAGAATATGAACAGCACAATGAAATTGATAGTAATATTCTTTTTAATAATACTTTGGATTTGTTGAATGGTTATTCAACTTTTGGAAAAATTATAGCCAACCTCGACAACAAAGAAATAGGAATATTTATCAAGTATTGGGAAAATAATAGGTTGTTGAAATACAAACTGTTATATCATGAGTTCAAAAACATTAAAATACCAAGCGATGGTGACGTTGAAATGAAAGATGAAAGTTGTAATGAATTTGATGAAATTATACGATTTTATGAAACAAGATTTGGTGATGATAATATAAAACATGAACAAATGAAATATATAAAATTAGGGATCAATCATCATTTTAAAAATGGGTTGCCCAAGATTCAAGAATTTATGAAATCAAATTATTTTAAAGGCATATCTGACGAAGCTCGTGAAAATTCTCATTTAAAGGCGTCTGAAGCTACAACTATACTTAATACGAACTTTGTTTCTAAATTAAAGATACCCCACTCGAGCATTTTTTCTCATAGTAACCCTAAAAGTAAATGTTGCTTGAATTTGAAATTCAGCGAGCCCATTTGGTTGCCAAAAGAGTTTCTTGGTGACTATTTTGAAAACCATATAACTTTCAATGAAGCTCACGAAGATGATGATGAAAATATGGTAAATAATGATGTTTTAGATGAAGAATTGAAAACTGAACCCAAATTATCAAACAGTACAATTCATAAAAAAGTTGAGAATATTAATAATGGAAGTAATAATAATCGGAGTGGTAGTCTGGGATTCACAACTAAATCAAGAAATGAGGAAAATGGGTTACATGTTAGCAACAAAATATTAAAAGAAGATGACAAGAAAGTACGATTAAATCTTAAAAGAAAAAAAATGAAAGTCTCTTTAAATGATATTTTGAAAAACATTAGAAATGAAAATTTATCCACTTATTTTGTGAAATTTGACATAGATTTGAAGGAAAAGCCAAATGAAGATCAAAATGCTCTACACAAAACAGTTCAAAAAAGTAAAGATAATACTCGATATGAAGTTAAAATGCAAATATGGAGTAAATTTACTTCTGACTTGAAGAAAATCAATTCAATAAATCTTTATGATGAGCCAGTTGAGCAATTGGATGATAGTTCCATTGAAAATGATTCTTTAAAAACACAATTACTGAATACAAATACAAATGTCGAGAGTGAAGAAAGAAACAACAAATCCAGAAAAAATGATATTAACAAGAACAATAACATTCTAGATCATTCGGATGAAACTAATCTTAGCAACAGTACAGATAATACCATCAAAGTTTCACCGGTTGGACCTATACTCACGTCTTCTAGTGTGACATTTTTCAAAACAAATGCTAAAACTGGAAAAACAAACATAAATGTCATATCGGATATCCTTGATACTAATAAACTAAATTCAATCGGGTCTGATAATGGTAAGAAAAATGGTAATGAATTCATTAACTCCTTAGAATTAATGTTTGAAAGTTTGAGATCCTTATCTGTTCTTTGGAATTTGATTCAATCGCTTGCAAAAAATTCTACAATTTTGACTAAAGAAAAGGAAATTCAAATCTTCACCAAACAACATTACCAATGTAATAAATCACAAAGGAATGAAATCAAAGAATTAATCAATGACAATAATATAGAAATATTGGGGAATAATATAAAGCATAGAAGAGAATCTAGAAGAGCATCTTTTGCAAGTAAAAATCAGAGTGAAGATCCACTGAGACGAATGAGTTGTAATAGTGACAAATTTAATAGCTACTCATCTCATGAGGTCAGTAATGATTTGAATATTGATCTTGAAAAATTTATACTTGGTGCAAATTCGGCAGAGGTTAGCGATTCATCAATTAAAAAAAAAAGAAAAAATAGTAGCAGTGGTGGTTTTGTTTCAATTGAAAGAAAACAAAGCCATAGTTCAATCTACAGTAACAATAAACCTTTTGATGAGACTTTGATACCGACTTTGAAAATATCTATTGATTCTTTATCAAGTTTGTCATCAAATTTAGCTCAAATTATTTATGACCAACATCGGATAAAACTTCTATCTGATAAAGAAAATGCAATTAACAACAAATATTCAAATATTTTCCAATTGGAAATTTTCACAAATTTGCCGTTATTTACTAATATAATCAAATCCGCAGAGCTCTCATCTGAAAATTCAAATTTAAATACTTCTTCATCAATTGACAGAACCATTAAACAAAATGATATGAAAGCTTTTAAGATTTTTATTTACAACGGGCGAATTGTTGGTTTAGAGTTATCTGTTGCCAATAAATTGAAAGCTTCAACTCTCGAAGTTGCAGCTGAATCTAATATTTATAGTATTGAAAAGATTGTTGATAAATTGGAAAAATTGAAGAGATTCATTAGTATAACCGAAGATTTATATTTGTTGATCAAAATTCTATTAACATGAGATTTGGAAAAGAGTGAAGCTAATAAATAAATTTGTATAACAAAACTATAGGTATAGCTTTTTTTCCCCCTTTTTTTCTCATTTTGTTTTTTTCTTTGGAGATCAGGTTCAACTCTGGATAAACAGTCATTACTTTGCAATAAAAAATATTTAGGTTTCACGAGAGAATAACTTACCATGAGAGTGTGGGTGGGTAGGAAATTAAGCAAATAACAATTTTTTGAAGTTCCAATAATAGCTAGCAAAAAGTTACAACAATACATATTTTTGTTGTACGTATACCTCCAATTGAATTTGGTCAAACTACTTTGAATGATTCTACAATCATAATAAACTTGAGAACACACGAAAAACAAAACGATATTAAAATTAATAGGAGAATAAAAATAAGAACACAAAAACAATAAGAAGAATAATAGAATTTCTAAAAAAATCTAAAGGAAAGAAACTTTTCCTTGAAAGGTATATGAAATTAATTTGAGAAAAAGCAAATGCAAGTTTTGAAACAAGAGAATTAAAACATAATTCAAGAATTTCTTTTCAAAATTCTTTTATTTTTTTTTTTCAATGTTTTTGTTTAAAGTTAGTTAAGAAAGCTAGATTACAACAAGAACATACCAGCAATGGCAGCAGCACCGGCAGCAGCACCTAACTTGTTAGCAGCACCGGTTTCAATAGCTGGTGGAGCAGAAGTAGAGTTGAGGGCAGAGCTGTGAGAAGTAGCAACAGAGCTATGGGTAGTAGCAGTCAATGGGCAGTAAGTGGTGTATTCAGTAATTGTACCTTCAATAGTAGAAGTAACAATAGTGAGACCTGTGGTAACAGCAGAAGTAGCACATTTATTTTCTTTACAAGAAGTGATGGTAATAATAGTTGTGGCAACATCATCTGTAACGTAATCAACAGAAGTGGTGTTGTGGAAGCTAGCAGCGGTAGCAGCGGAGACAAAAGCAGCAGCGGCAATAACTTTAGAGTACATTTTTGATAATATTGAGAAAGAGAATGAAAAGATAAATGAATTAACTAACTTGAAAGATTGATTGTGATAATAACAATAATAATAATAATAATAATAATAATAATAATAATAATAATAATATATAGATATTAACGACTGCCCAAAAAATGAAGAGATTTTGGAGATATTTATATTGAAATTTCAAGGGCCTTTAAATTCAATTTAAAATGAAAAACAAAACAAAAACGTAAACAAATAAAAGCTAAAAATAAACTAAAAAAATTTGATGGTAAAAATAGAAAGGGAATGATGATTTTAATCACGATACTTAATTAGTCGAAATAACCAAATATGGTATGTAATTGCCAAATTTAATGGAATGGAAGATCCGCAGTTTCTATTTTTAATATGGATTGTTGCCCCTCCAACCTACCGTTTATCCCGTCAGCAAATAAAAAAGATAAAAATAACTTACAATAGTAATAATAAAAATTATAACAATAGAACTGATGTTAATTATAGTAATGACCCAAATAAGAAAAAAGAAAAAAAAAAAAAAAAAAAAAAAAAAATTGAAGAAAAACAACATAGTATGCTGTATAATAATAATAATACTAAATATGTATTTGTATGTGTATACGTAGATATTTTTTAATTGAAGTTAACTAATTGAAGTTAACAACAAGTGAAATTTAAATATCTAATTACAAATAAATATTTTTTTAGCGGAGTGAATAAAAAATCACGGCAAAATTTGAAGAGAGGGAACGAGGCTACAAATTTTTAGAAGAACCCCCCCCCCCCCCTTCTACAAAAATTAAAAACAAAAAAATAAAAATTTGTCCTTTTAAAATCGATCTTCAACATTCCCACTCCACCTATCTATTAATTCTTTACTTTCTTCAGTGTGTTTCCATATTTATTTATTTATTTGGTTGTTTTTTCCATATTTGATACATTTTTTATTTTAAAATATTGTAACTCTTGCAATCAAAATGAGACATTGATCTGCCGATGTAATTAATTCTGGAATTTACTAAACAAGTAGTCAACTAATGCTTAATCATGGCTCAACCATTTGAATTATATATAGTAGTTTAAATTCAAAAAAAAAAAAAAAAAAAAAAAAAAAAGTGTGGATCTTTGTAAATAAATTATTCACAAAAAAAAACATTACAAACTAATGAATTTCTAATTGTAACTCCTTTTCACTATTTTTTGTTGTTGAATACTTTGAAAATTTTGAAATAAGAAAATAATCAACCCATAAAAATTGCTAAATGATGTAGCGCTTAATAAAATAAACAATTGTTGATATATATATTACAAAAAAAGTTTGTTATAATTCATCAAAAGCGGAGAGCAACTTTTAGTTTTACTATTAGTTTGTTTGTTTGTGATACATGCATCAACCTTTTCCAGAACTACTTTTGACTTGGGAGATAAGTTAATGTTATATAAAATATAAAAACAAAAAGTCTTTTTAATACTTATTATTTGTTTTTGTTTTTGTTTTCTTCTGATCTTGTATTTGTTTTCTTCTGATCTTGTATTATTGTCTTCTTTAACCCGTATTTATTAATTGTAGAACATTTTTTTTACTCGGCGCTCAATATCAAATACTGAAATAGTCATGTCTTCAGAACAACAAGAAAATCATGTCCAAGACAATGTTACTGCATCAGAGGCGCCTAATAATAATAATAGAATTCAGCAATACCCACCACAATATTATCTTAGAAAATTAAGAAGATATCTTTATAGGGATGCAGACCCTATTAGTGATTTAGAAAGATCGCCTTTACTACCACTGCACTCAAATAATCACGATGAGATCATTCATCCTCTTGAACCAAACTGGTGGAAATTTGTACCAGAATCTTTAGCAATTTTTTTTTACAAGTATAAAATTTGGATTGCAATTGGAATTACAAGTTTGTTTATAATTATCATGGCTATTTTAATAGCTTCTGGAAATTGTCAATTAATTGTTTTGTTGATGAAACCTGCCATATGTTGTTTATCTCAAGCACTATTTGGAGTTCATCTTCATCAGTTTTGTGACCTCAATGACAATATTATCAAAAACGATTCTTCGAAAAATCCTAGAGAATGAATAGCGAAATAAAAACATTTTCACTACTAATTAATTTTGTGAATTATTCAAGAATATCAATTAAATTTGAGATAAATTAGGTTCTAATTATTTATGTTTTCATCACACTTACAAAAAAAAAAAAAAAAAAAAATTATTATTCTTCTTAATTATTCTTTTTTGCCCCCTTTCTTTAGTTTTGATTTTTATTTCTAATTTACTGGAAACATTCTCCAAAATGGCTCGCAATAAATATTATACTTAGCTTTAATGTGTCACCCGCAATGTCAAAGCACGGGTAATCTCTTTTTTATTCTATTATTTTTGTTTTGTTTTGTTTTAGATATTTTTTTTTTTTTTTTATCGATGAGAAGTTAAAGAGAGAAAGTGAGAAAGAGAGAAAGAAAGAGAGAGAGAGAGAGAAAAGAAAAATGACAAGAAAAAAAAAAGAAAAAAAAAAAAAAATTAATCTCTACTGCAGTCTTCTTTGACAGAATTATTCTCCGTTTTATATTGCTATTATTACATAGTAATTTATCAATAACACCTCTTTATCATTAATTAAAATATTGGATCAGAAAAATGTCTAAACTTTTATCCAGGCTCAATCCCTCCAAGCAAAAAAGTTCAATATTGGACTCAAAATTTGACAAACTAACTAATTCATCACAATCATCAACACCATCAATCACTGATCTACGTGAAATTGCCATGTTTTCTTTTAGTTTTACTCAGTTACAAAAAATTAATGATAATTTAAGAAAAAAATTTGAAATAATAAGGCCTACTTCAAAGAAATCATTGAATAAATATTTATTCATGATTCAAAAGACTCTTGTGATTTTTCAATATTTAATACAAGTAGGATCAGAAGATTTCATTAATTCATGGATATATCATGAAGATTTGCCAATTAATCATCCCAATAATGAAAATTATGATCGTTTAAATTCATTGTTAAATAATTTAGAATCAGTTGAAAATTCAAATTTATGCCAAGATACAATAACGGCTTTTACATATTCCAGCTCATCATCAAATTCAAAAGAAAATTCTATTCGCCAAATTTTGAGTTCAGTTATTAATAAATTATCAAAATTAAAAAATTATTTGGCTGATAATGAAGATTTACAACAATTTCGTTTATCTTTCCAAAAAATGAGATATGATATGAGTAAACCTACCCCTAGATCATCTATGGACAATCAACCTAGAATTATACATGCGACTTCGCCCGCCACTAATAATAATAGAAATAGCATGAATTCAAGATCTGGGAGTTATTCTTATAATAGACCAATTAAAAATAACAATGATACCACATCTAGTAGCATCGCAGCAAAAACAAATTTACTTGATATGAATGATGATTTCAATAGAATTGATTTTGAAATCATGGAACCAAAAACCGATTTTTCAAAAGTCTTGAATATCAGTAAAAGAAGGAATAATGGAACTCGTAGTAGGGCCTCAGGTGAAGATCAAGATTCTATTGTATCAAGTGGAAGATCCCAAATACAGGAACAAAAACAACAGCAACAGCAACAACAACAACAAAGGAGCTTTTCTACTTCAAAATCTCTTGATTTGAACAGATTATCGTCTACAAATAACCAATATCATTATAGTAATAAACAATCACACAAAAAAGATTTTAAAAATTTTAGCAATAGATTACTGATCAATAGTCTTTATGGCAACAATAATGGAACGAGACATACTTCATCACCTTTAGCAAGGTCGTCTTTTGCTGCATCTGATTCGGAATTCGATGATATTATTGGTAACACACATAGTCATCCAGACAACAGCAAATCATTGGGACCTTTGATAGAAGTCAATGAACAGTAAGATAAATGAAATATTATCATTTAGTCCCTATTTGCTTTTTGGTTTTAATATTATTATTTTCTTGCTTAGGTTTCGGGTTGCTTCAGGATTCTATTTTTTTTTTTTTTTTTTTTTATATATATATATATATCTTCTTTCTCATAACTTCTTCTTCATAACTATTTTATAATATATCATATATATGTGAGTCTATCTTTTTGGCTCTCTATACATCACATTCTATTCGGCTACTCTACACTTTAATGCTCAACTTTTTTTTTTTTTCTTTACTTCATACATATTTAATTATCTCGGTTCCTTTAATGATGCTTATTGATATTTACGTTATAATGCCTTTACAATCTCAACCTAGTCAAATAATATTTAATTTCTATAAAATATAGTAGATGATTCGGAATATATTTAAATCACTGTTTTCTATGAACCTTGAAATGACTAATGTGCAGAAAATGCAAGGTAAATGTATTATATCATTGCCATAATATCCCACGGATTCCCCAATATTTTCTCGGAAATTCAAAGAGAAACAGCTGAAACAACTTGAGTAACATCTCTATTTGATTAATAATAAACAGTATATAACTAAGGTAAAAATTGAATGGAAAATGAAATAAAACAATTGTTTTTATATTGCTTATTATATTTTACTTCAACTTTGAAAAGTCGTCACAGAATTCTTGATACTTTGCATATAATCTTGATTTTTAGTCACCATAAAAGAGCTGGAAAACGAATATGATTTTGATCATTAGTAACAGATAATGATGATTAAGAAAAGTATCAAAATGCGGTAATACAGTAATGTGTTCAATTTTTTTTTTTTTTTTTTTTTTTTTTTTTTTTTATTTCTTTCTTTTCCAATCTTTTCCAATATTTTCTTTTAGGTTTTCAAATACATTGATTTCCAAGAAAATCATTTTTTATAAAGTTTGTTTTAAAATAATATAATGGCTTAATAGATAACTAGTATAACCAAGGTTAAGTTTAAATATTCTCAGATGTCGACAAGAATAATAATCTTTCATAGTGCTGATTGTTTTAATAGTAATGTTAATGCATTACTGCAATTTTTTTGTAAAAAATATATAACCACAAATACACTTACAGAATGGGATATATTATCCAATCCTTCTAATCAACAGATTTTAGCATCAGAGGGCTAATTGATTGTTATATTGATATAAATAATGAGACTGCCATGTTTATCTTAAAATAATTGGTGGTATATAATATATATAAGTATAATACAAGCTTGTATTGTACTTTTCAAGATAAACTCTTTATTTTTCGTCATTTATTTTGCAGATTACGGCGAATTATTGACTTTGATCAGAAAGCTTAGGTCCCTTCATGAAGTGTCAACGATATATAATTTGGTACAAATATCACCATCAAATTTATGCACTCTTATCACCAGTAATAGCTGCACGTGATATATCACGTTGCTAAGAGACATACCGAGCATCAATCCAGCCATAGCAAAAAAAGAGGAAGGAAAAAAACAAAAAAACAAAAAAAACAAAAAAAAAAAAAAACAGATACACAACTTGAATGAGTATTAGTGCTGTAGATAATGATGAGCATATGTTAAGGTAGACTGATAAACACTCTTGGGAATATCGTATACAAATATCTTATAGCTCATTTTTAATTAATAAATACACCATATTCGACGGGATTACTTTTTGTTTTTATTCGTTTTTTTAATCTTCAATTTATCATTCGAAATGAAGTTGTTCAATTCTTTTATAAACTATGCAATAGTATCATCAACAGCCACATCAGTTTTAGCTACTTCAAAAGTCTATACCTACCAAAACCTGGTGGATTCTCAACAACAAAAATTAGAAAAAATTAATTCTTTCAAAGAATTTGAATATTTATTGTATGATAAGTTGAAAATTGACGATTATGTGAATATTGACCACAAGAGTTTCTACAAATTGGCTAATTTGAAAAATATTGACAAATATTTGATGGAAAATCAAGAATTATCAAATGGTCATTTATTAGTTATGATCAAAGATGATGAAATTAATTCTGTGGAATCCATACTTGAAGAAAATATGTTTACTCCAGTATTCAAAATCGACAAAAATTGTGAAAAATCAGATGATAACCAATTATCCTCATTTATTAATGAAAATCTATTGATTAATTATTTGCTGGAAAAATATCCAGATTTGGAACCAAAATTGGACCAAGACAATTTAAAAGTTGTTTCCAATTTCCATGGCAATACCGATGAATATTCTAATTTTCAAATTTATTATGATCAAAAAGAACAAGATGATTTGAATGTTAATGAAAAAGCATTGATTCAATTAGGATTTTTGGCTAATAAAATTTTCCCATTGAAAAATGTTGCTGCTGTTGCTGATAATGAAAAGACATTTGCGGTTTCTGAGTTTGAAGTGGATTATTCAGATTCAATTGCTTACGGAGTCATTAAAAATTTGGCTAAATTGATGAAGCAAGCTCATATTTATGGAATTGATTCCACAATCATTTTATCCCAAAAACCAAAAAAAAATTTGCAAAAGAGTCATTCTAAATATAAAATGAATTTAAGTGGCCATAGTAAACGTCAAGTGAATCAATTTGTTTCACCTCATTCATCTTTTGAATCAGAAGAAGAATGTATTTTATCTACAAATAATTGTAACACTCATGGTTTATGTTCCAAAAGCTCATTATCTAACAAATGGTCATGTATTTGTTCTTCAACTTTCAACAGTACCAGTAAATCAACCACCCATTGGAGCGGCGCTTCATGTGAAAAGATTGACATTTCTAGTGAATTCAATTTATTATTTTGGTCGAGTTTAGTCATGTTAATTGCAGTTATTGGTGCCATTGCTTTAATTTTCAAAATGGATAGTGAACCATTACCAGGTATTTTAAGCGCTGCTACTTCCCAAAGTTACAAAAGCTGAAATATGCGTCCTCATAATTTTTTTTTTTTCTCTCTCTCCCTCTCTCTCTCTCTCTCTCTTTCTCTACAATAATAAAAACAATTATTCATAGTCATAAACTTTGTTCAAATCCTTCAATTTATTTAACTTATCCATCTTATTTATTGTTCTTGTTCGTTTCTATTTTAAATTAATTTAACAGATTACCTTTAAATCAAAGTTTTCGATGTATATTGCAAGTGGCGCGTTCCCTTTGGCTTTGAATATAATATAATGATATCACTTTTTTTTTGTGTTTATAAACGAATCAAATGTGTTGCAAGCTGGAGATCTATTCAACTTGGCTAATAATATCAATATTTAACTTGTCTCCAATATCAAATCTCTCTTTATTGTACTTTTTTTTTTTTTTTTTTCTTTTGCCTTCAACATCTAGATAGATAATAAACAGTGATAAACTTGTTTTGGGTTGTAAGTTTGATTATAAATAAGAAAGAAAGTCTTGTAAAAAAAGATAGATAATAAACTAAACAGGGTTGAAAAAAAAAAAGGAGATGGAAAAAGGGGTGGAGAGGAGGGGGTGATTAGGTAGTTTTATCGCAAATTAGCAAGATCGACAATGCATTTCTCACACTGAATGCATCTTGTTATTTATTTAGTCTATTATATTTCTAACTTTGCAAATTTATTAAAAATTGGGATTATTATATAAACTGCCTTCAATTCCCCCTAAAATCTAGATTTGAAGATTACTTTAATTTTTTTTTTTTTTTTTTTTATCATCTCAACTTTACAGAGTAAAAAATTAATCTCACCTAATAAATTATAATACAAAATGAGCTTTAGACAACAAGCTGAAAATTTCGCCATCGATCAAGTTGAAAACCAAATCAACTCCAAATACGGTACTAACTTTGACTTTAATGGCGACAACTCAAACTCCAATTCTAATTCTAATTCTAATTCTAATAACAACAACAATAATAATGACTCTAACAACAACAACAACAACAACAACAACAACAACAATAATAATAACTCTAACAACAACAACAACAACAGTGGTTCCAACAACAACAGCTCTAATGGTTTCGACATGAACAGTGCTGTTTCTATGGCTTCATCTTTCCTTAGCAGCGAAAGCGGTAACAGCTCTAACAACGCTAATTTTTCTAACCTCGCTAATGCCGCAGAAAGCTTTTTTGGTAACCACAGCAATAACAATAGCGGCAGTAACAACAACAATAATAATAACAACAACAATAATAATAATTACAATTAGATACAACTTATTTGTGTTTCATTTTATATTTTCCTTGTTCCAATTTTTGTTTTTGGGCTAAATTTATTATGTTTACTCTAGAAAAATAATAAAAATGACCATGAATATTTATTGGCTCGTAATTTTGTTTTCTTCTTTCTCTACGAGTATACAGTGAAATAATTATCAATAATTTAGAATGTAAAAGAAGTACTATCAATTCAATTCCAAATTCCATATATTAAGATAAATATGAGCTTTATTTATATCTTGATGATATGATGCAATGTAAAGAAAATAATTTTAAATTGACATCTCTTGACTTAGTGTTTACTATATTTCAAACTCAACAATTATAATTATTACTATAGTACAATATATTGTCATCTACAATTTTAACATTTGTGTTTATATCAAAACTCTTTTCATTTTTTTTTTTTTTTTTTTCATTTTTTTTTTTCCTTTTTTTTTCTTTTTGCAAGACGTGGCAAAAAATACTCTTTTTTTTTTCTCGCATATGCAAAATATTTTCTTTTTTAGCGTGTGCCTCCCGATATTATCGCTTTGATTCTTTTTCTCTCTTGATTTGATTAATTAATACAGTAATGGTTTTTAATTGTTGATTTTTGTGGTTGAATATAATTAAATTGAAGAAAATATCTGACAATTTTTTATACCGCCCGCAATTCTTTGTCTTGTCTTGTTAACTAGTTGCAAGAAAAAAAGAAAAAAATTAATAATAAAGAAAAACAAATTAAAGAAAAAAAAACATTAGACGCTATTTTTGCACTGATTTTAAAGATACTACTGCCGAGAACAACCAAGAGAGGAAGAATATTTAAAACAATTGAGCAAAATAAATTCAAAATAAAATATGATACGACAGTACTTGTTTTACATTCTTTTATTACTGTTAGCATCAATAATACATTGTGACCCTGTTGGTATCATCTTACCTCCTGTCAAACCAAAAGATATAGATCAAGGTATGAAGCATTGTTTAAGATATGATGTGGAACCTTCAACTCTTGTGGTGATTAGAATTAACGTGGGAGATAGGATCGACGGCCAATCATTAAACTTACAAATTTATGACTCAAACAACAATTTATATCGAGAATCAAAAAATTTGCAAGACAAACTTCGCATGGTTTTGACAACGGCAGAGGATGCAGAATTTTTTGATTTATGTTTAGAAAATTATATGGTAGATTTATCATGGTCAAGAATAGGCGAAACAAAAGAAGTGGTGATAGATGTGGAGATGGGTGATTTAGAAAGATCAAGAAGCTCGTACCAACAAATGTCTATTTATGAACCAATTTTGGAGGAATTACGTAAAGTTGAAATGATGTATGAAGTTATAGAAAGAGATATGGCAGGTTTGGTAGAAAAAGAAATTAGATTGAGAAACACAAATGAACACACACAAGATAGTTATGCGAGTAATCAAATCTGGATTATAGTAATTCTAGTTGCTATAGGAATAATCCAACTTATATTTTATAGAGTTTTTTTGAAATCTCGAGATTTGATCTAGAAGATTTCGTACATATGGTATTTATATATGCATACGTATCATTATACTAATTTCATCGCTTATTTATTTTTTCATTTTTTCGTTTGTTTATTTACTTGTTTGTTTATTCAATTGTTTGTTTATTTATTTATTTATTTGTTCAGTTTTTTGCATAACTTTTTTTTTTACTTTTTTCTTTTTAATTTTAAATACCATTTTCAATTCTATTTATTCATGGTCATCCTATGATTCCCATAAACTTAGCAAGCTCAAAAACAGCAAAAATATTATATAAAAGAAAAATCAAAAGAGTTTAAAAAGAAACAAAGTGAAATGATTTTCGTTAGAGGTGGTCAGTAATATTGTTTTCGTCTCCTGACCTTGATGACGAATGATTTAAGTAATGAATAAATTAATGAACTAATGGTTGAAATTTTATATATGTATAAATAATCAATTTTTGTTCTGTGATTTCATTAAAAGATATTAAAGAAATTTGTAGTGATTTGAAAATCAAGAGAGATTTCTTTTTTCCGCATTAATTTAGTAATTAATTAGTAATACAATAAATGTCTTTAGATTAGATTAGCCACCTATAGGCAAATTGAAGCAAAGAAACGTAAAATGGAGTATGTATCACAAACGCAAAAAAAAAAAAATAGCAGAAAGGGGGTGAGCCGGGTGAAAGCGTGCTCTTCTCTTCAGTGTTTTTTTTTTTTTTTTTTTTTTTTTTTTCGCTTTTTTGAATTTTTTTTTGTATAACTCTATTTGGGTAGTATATATTCATGCAAGACAACAAGCTAACCTTAATAATTTTGAAGAGCATAGTTGGGTTGTTAACTGATTGATTATTTCAAGTTTAATAAATAGATAAATTTTTTGATTCCAGTTTTTTTTTAGGGTTCTTTCATTTCATTTTTATCATATATGTATTGATTTTACTATGAGTTTTTCTGTGTCTGAAAGAGATTATTTATATCAATCATTATCATCAAAAACTCCATTGAGACCAGATGGAAGAAACTGTACCCAATTTAGAGGACTAGAAGCCTCAATAAATTTTTTGCCTAATTCAAATGGCTCTTCAAGAATTAGATTATCCGATGGAAGCGAAGTCATAATAAGCATTAAAAGTAAAGTGGTGAAATTTACAGATTACAAGGATTTAATTGAATTGGACTTAAATATTGATAACTTAAGAGATGATTTAGTATTTATTAGTGATTGGACAAATATTTTGAAAAACTTAATCTTGAAAAATTTCTTGTCTCAAAACAAATTTGAATCATTGAAATTAACTACTAAATATTACTTCAAAGTTTTTGTGGATGTATTATACTTGAGTGGGAATTCTGCAAATACAAGAGGCAAAACAGAAAGCTTGTTACAAAATCCATTGAGTTTAATATCTTTCGGAATTTATTTAGCCTTGAAGTCTACAAGGTTACCATTGTTGATATCTAGCACAAATGATAAAGAAATTGAAGAATTACCTACTTTTAATGATGATTGGTCAGCTTCAAGTTTGTTGTACCCTGAGGAAGAAGAACAAAAACAAAAACAACACGATGATAGTGATGGTGATCAAAATATGATTGATTCTAGTATAACTAAAAGTGTAACACCACCATTATTGTTTGTGATATCAGTAGTAAAGAATAACGTATTTGTGGATCCATCTATTGAGGAACAAGAAGTTAGTGATTGTGGATTAATTGTTAGTTGGTGTTCTGGTAAAGTTGTAACCCCTATAGAATCAATGAATTTAAATCAAAGCGGCTCAGCTGATTATATCAAAGGTACGAAGCAGTCTGCAATATTCAAAAGCATTAGAATTGTCAATCAAATTGCAAGTGAGGTAGCCAGAAATCTAGATGATATTGTAAAAGATGGAAATAACAGTGAGTTCTTAGATTCTATATTCTGAAACTAACTATTTTCGGCTTTTAATAATTTGGTTTTGAAAAAAAAAATTCAAACACATTTGTAGTAAGCTCTAGAATCGGCAAATGTAAATAATAATAATAATAATCATAATCCTATAGATAATAGTAGTAATCATAATTAATTTTGGAGCGAATAGTAGGTAAAGTGGCAGTATAATATTAATTGCTTCTAATGCGTACTTTGTTCTAATCCTGCGGCTGCTAGAAAAGCATTTGCATCATTCAATTTATCTGCATCTCGTTCAACTTTCTTCATCCAACGAATCACAAGCTGCTCATTTTCCAATTCCAATTTCTTAAGTTTTTCATTTAACAAGTTATTTTCCAATTGAAGGGCTAAAATATCATCATTGACCGAACTTATTACCTGATTTTTAGCACGATTTTCTTCATCTTTCACCAGGATTTGAGTATTCAATTTTTTTATATAGTCTTGTAATTTTGCAATGTGATAATTCAAACGTTTTAATTCTCTTTCTTGCGTTCTTTTAGCCGATGAAATTGTGGTATTTACCGATTCAAGTTCTTGGTTTTTTGTTTTTTGCCGGTCTAATTCGCTTAAAGCTTCTTGTAGTTGTCTATTTCAATTGAGGCTATCTGTTAGTTAACTAAAACAAATTACAAATTATAAACACGGTAGAAAACGAACTAGATGAACTACTATACATACACTTGTAAATCTGTTTTTTGTAACAAATTTAAATTTCCTTCTGCCTTAAAAAGCCTATCTAGTACCTGATCATCTGTATTTAAGTTAGTATTTTCCTTTTTTTTTTGTTTTTTTCCTGTTTTTTTTTTATATATTAATTCATTTTTGTAAAATTCTGTGGAGAATGGAGAATAATTTGGTCGTACATACAAGATGTGAGTATATTGTGATCCTTCAACTGTAATATATGCTCTCTTTTCTCAAGTTTCCTAAGAACGTCCAGTTTCCAGTCCATGTTAATTAAATATCTTTTTGCAGGGTGTATATTTTGTTCGTTTTTTTTTTTTTTTTTTTTTTTTTTTTGTGCTCTCTCAATTTCTCCTTGTTATATAATTAATTAATTATATTGTTATATTTTACAATAGATTGACGGTACCCTTAAGCTTGGGCAAAGGGAGGACAAATGAGCAAAAAATAAGAAGCTTTGAAGAGCTTACAATTAGCTTCGATCGAATGGTTACATCACCCTGGAACATATTGATTAAAAAATATGCGATGCCGTCAAAATGCAACCATCTCTATATCTCTAACTTTTTATGAATAAAAAAAAAAAAAAAAATAAATAATTTAAAACCAGCTTTGATTAATTTATCTGATGAAGTTAGTAGAAGGAATACAGTAATTATTATCGAATAGAAAATAGACAGGCTATTTTAACACCAAATGACCAATAAAGAGGAGAACATTAGCTTTATTGGAAGCGATGAAGCGGAGGTGTATAGTGATGATGAGTCTATGGCTTTATCCAGTAATTTGCCGAATAATCATAGTAATAGAAGTTACAGGGATGAGTCTGGGCTGGAGTCTTTATATTGGAAAAATTGGAAGCTGAAAATTGGTTCAATTTCTAGTGCCGAAAAATTCACTGGACTTGGAACAACTCTGATGATCAAACCAAGTTGTTCTGAAAAAGATATTAGCGGTAAAGTCAGAGGAATTGATATAAAATTACCTAGAACAAAGAGCATTGGTACATTGGATATTTCCAATACTGGAAACAGAGAAGCAGCATCTTGGTGGAGCTGGAAGAATAATGATGATAAGTTCAAGGAGGTGAGTAGTGCAATAACCACCTCAAAGACTGACAACGAACGCAGCAATATTACTTCTGATAGTTATTTTGCCAGAGAGCGTTCATCCTCTATCGCTACAACTCAAAGTCGTACAGCTCTTTTTAAAAGGCAGAAAAAAGATGATGAAAAGCTCGCGAAAACAGATGCCAACAAAAGTATAAATACAAGCATTGTTACAGATACCACAAACGCAACCGATACAATAAACTTGTATGACGGAGACGATTTTAGAAAAGCAAGGGATGTAATTGTTCAAAAAATGCCATCAGAAACATCAATTCAATCGGCAACCATCAATGAATTAACTCATCATAAGATATCTAACACGGATATGGAAATGTGTGAAACAGGAGACAATCTAGAGACTGGTGCCAAAAATATTTCATGGTTCAATATATTTGGTTCTGTTAGATCAACAGAGAGTCCGGTAATTCGTCATACTCAAGCAATTCAAAGATCAACCAATGAAACATTTGAACATAATGAAAATAAGTCAAAATCTGTAACCGGAATTGAAAATATGGTTAGTCATCCCAAGTTAGAAGACCTTCCAACAACTCCGAATTTTACGAGAAAAGGTGACAGATCTCCTGAATCCAAACCAGATATAAGTGAATCTGCATCAGAAAGTTGGTGGAATTCAAATTGGGTTTGGAAATCATTCGCTATCACTAAAAATCCAACGGAATCTTCAGCAGAAGATATAGATCATCATGAATCCGAAGAATTCAAAAAAGCAAGAAGGTTAATTCATGGCTTGAGCGAAACGTCGCCATCTTATTGGGCGTTCTTGACACATGATACACACTTGATAACTGGTGAATTAGTTATTGGAAACACAGAATTTGAATCTAGTTCAATAATGATATTCAAACAGTTACCAAAATCAAAAATGGAGAATTTTCAAAAAGGATATGCTCACGCTAATAAAAATATGAAAGACGCAGACGAAACAGGTAAAGACAAAGATCATATAGATGATATATCAAATTTAGTTTTCCCTAAATTTTTAGATTGCTATAGGCCGTTATCATTTAGAACAAAAATGAGACTAATTTCAAGGAAAGTTTTTCGCAGCATTGATATTGTTGAATCAAGTATACCTATTGAAAGACATCTTTATCACGACATTCCAAAATATAAAAGAGAAAATTTTCATAATTCAGATGACTCTACACAGTTACAGGAGAAATTTTTGATTGTGGAGATAGAGAACTTCTTACCTAAAGAATTATTAAATATTATAGACGAAGATATAGTGGAATTCATTACTTCTCCTAAGTACACTTTGGAACTGGCAAGGAAATGGGCAAAGAATCAACACATTGATTTAGATTCATTGGAGACTGACTTGATTGTATTGAAAGGCAAAAATATAATGTTAAATCAAGTAGACAATTTTTTCAATATAATTATTAATTCTTGGATCACTAAATTTTCAAATTGCAGTTATTTATTATTTGTTGCAAACTTCAATTCTGGACCACTAGGGGTTCATCTATTGAGTAAATGTTTTTCAAGATATGAATCAATTTTTTCAAATATAAAAAGGATTGGATTTGTTTGTATCAATGGTATATGGGATGGCCCATATACTGCTCCTACTGAAGCCAAGAATAAAGATAGAGATCAAAGTAAAGATCAAGATAATAATCAAAATCAGAAAAATAAAGCTTTTGAGGTTGAAAATGAAGACAAAGGTAAAAGAAGTCAAGAAAATTCGAAAGAGCAAAGATCGTCACTATTAGAGTATAATAGCAAAAATGAATATCGAAGTTTGGATAAAGCTATGATTGATGAGATTTATAGATATTCTGATCCTAACTCTCAGCATAGTTATTGGCTAAATTATGATATCAAACATCTTTTAAGTCAAAATAATGTAAAGTTTAGTTTTGTTGGAATATTGAACCTGAGATTTGTCCCCTTATATTCTTCTTTATGCTACCAGTTCAGTCATCCAAATATCAACAGATTTGTGTACTCGGTAAATAGGGATCAAATCTTTAGCAAGTTTTTAATCACTCTAATTGAAGTTTGCATTATTGTTAAAAATTTAGGTTACGAAGATTATAACTTTCTTGTGTATTTGAGCGATTTTCTCATGGAGTATTTAAGAACAAATTCAAAATCTAGCAACAAACATAATATAAATAATAATATGGGTGAGAATAAAGTAAAAATATACAGTGAAGCATTACGTTTTTGTTTTGAAACAACTACTTTATTTCTGAATGATATACCCAATACTAATATCAGATCCCAGGAAATACAAACAGACGATGAGAGCCAAATACAGGAAGGACAGTTGCTTCGTAAAGGGGCTTCATCAACACCAAGTAATAAGACCCTGAAATTTGGGCTTGATGTACAAAAGGCATTCAAGAGCAAAAATTATTATATTAATAACCGTCAGGACGTCACAAAATTTACAAAAACTGATTATCAAGAACTTATTTCCAACTTTAATGATTTCCAATATCCTTGGATTTTGAACAAATTAGTAAAGGAGTTACAAGTTATCAAAAATATCGATTCTGATGGGATTATTGAAAAATTGAGACAATCGATCAAAGAATGGAATCCTCGGGATGCACGATCACAAAATTTGAAAACATCTCTTGATGTCATAGCTATGGAGGACTATCTTTAGATCTTATTAGTAAACTATTAAATAGTAGAATAAACTCAATTAAGTTGTAAAATAGCTATCATTTGTTTTGAATTTGTTTTTTTTTCTGCCAATTGTTTTGGATTGAATATGCAAAATGTAAGAGAGTGAGTAGTTCCATATTCACCGTACCGAAATCTGCTTACCCTGTGCTTGTACTGGAACTCACCAAACAAAAAAAAAAAAAAAACATTTCGCAACTTGACAGATATTATTCAAGCTGGGTTAAACTAATCGAAAAATAATAAAAAAAAAAAAAAAAAAAAAAAAAAAAAAAAAAAAACTTCACTCGTTGGAGTAGCCCAGATCAATCCTTCAATTGCATTTCAACCCTCTATCATTAGTGGAGAGGTTGTTGTTTATTATTTTATAATCACCAAAAGGTCAATATATCTTAGTTCACTTTGCTTTATATCAGTTTTAATTCTCATAATCACTTAACTTTGACTTCACTTGAAAAATTTGACTTTAACCTTGAAATGTCTAATGAAAACAGGATATCCTTGAGCTCACAATTCTCATTTGAATCACAAAATAGGCATGTTGTAAATGTTCTCTCAGACCAGTTGGATGATTTGAATATATCTTCAGCTTCACAGAATTCCGGGATCATAGAAACAATGCCTGAAAAATCATTGAACATTAATTTTTTATCATTGGCAGAGATACAGAATTTACAATTTGAGGAAAATATATCAGATGACCAAAAACTATTATTCATCAAATCTATTTTGATCAAGTTGAACTTGATGGCAAGAGATAATTCTGGCTCTACGGATCACAAAAATTTAAAAGAGATGGATGCGATCCTCAATAATCAATTGAACAACATGTTTGTTGCAACAGGCAAGCAATTCAATGGAAAGAAAGATAGTAATATTGTAACTGCTGGGGATCTGTCAAAACAGTTCCCATCCTTAGATCCTAAAAATATTTCACCAGCAGCTCAGCACATCAAATCTAGTGAAATCAACATTAGCAAAGTTACGTCGTCTTCTGATGCAACCGCTGGTACTGCAAAAAATTTTGGATCAAAAACTGAACAAATCCCTGCTAGAGGAAGTGATCCATCAGTGCAGATCCCAATACGTCACCACAAACCATACAGGCATCACCCAAATGATACAAACAGTTACTCAGATGCCTCATCAGATTATGATGATGATGACACTAATAATGATGTTGAAAATAAACATAATACAGGTGGTATGTATGACAACAAATCCGACAATAGCTCTAGCTATACCGTTGACAACAGAAACGAAATGAATGCTGGATATTCCTCACCTGTTAGAGAACCTTTTTTATCCTCAAATTCAAGAAACTCTTCTATATATTCCCCGAAGTCAAATCAACTTGCTGATTCTACGACGCATTCTCGCGTGCCTCCTTCACCGTCAGCTGCATACCATAACTCTAGAATACAACTTCCATCTCCTAGAATTGACAGCTATAGAGAGTCTCCTAATCCAAGCACTCGTATGAAACGGATTGCAAGCATCAACCGAACACTCTCTCCAATACCTTTAAATCATCATAATAGCAAGGAGAGTATACAAACTAATTTCACTCCTGCTCATACTTATTCATCAGAAGTTACAAGCCCATTCAATGATAAGTCTACCTATAATAAAAGACTATCCCTTGATTCAAAGCTCGTCAAGTCTGACAATGACTGCTCGTCAAGTAAAGAAGCAATAGACAAAGGTTTTGGAAAATTAGAGGTCATGGAAAAAGATACAATGGCAAATGTAGAAGGAAATGAGATAAAGATTGAAGAACCAAAAGGAGAGCGAGAAACAGCAAACCAGGAGAATTTGGTGAATGAGGAAAGGCCAAGAAGGAACCCAATAAGAATTCAAAAATCTCAATCTGAAAATATGTCAGCAGAATTATTGTCTTCCATATCTAAACACCCAAAAATGAACTCTAATAAACCATCGCATGCTAACACAAGACCACCACCTGTTAATGGAACCATCAGAAGTGTAAGTGCAAATGCAGCAAAAGGAGTTGTTCTTTCGGAGTCCCAGAACACATATGGAATGGGAATTCTGGGCTTGGATTCACCTGTGATAGTTAGCAAAGAAACAACTTTGTTTTCACCTTCAAGAGATCGAGATGTCAGTGGTGACAGTACGAATAGTACCAAATACATTGCATTTAAGAAATCTGGAGTAGTTGGCAATACCCCTCAGCGCGAACGTGATCAAAAAATGACAATCAATAATGTTAGCAATCCAAGAGAAAGAGAAAGGCTTTTCAATACTGGAAAAAATGTTGCAGGCTACACAGCAACCCCTATGAATGCAAGCTCAGTTAATTCAGATAGAAAACATCTCAAATCACCAACAATATCATCTGATTCAGTTAACGCTCTCAGTTCGAGTGTTTCTGATTCTAAAATGGCAAGTAGGTCGCAACCAACGACTCCAATGAGCCCAAATTTTTCTCGAAATGAGTTAGATGTGGCATTGTTCATTGAGCCAAAGAATTTGTGCACCCTCCAACTTAGCTTGATTACTTCGCTTTCGCTTCCTTCTACAACACATGGTTTCTATGAGCCTAGCATGGTTTTTGCAGCCATCGACATAGAGTCTCAGAAAGAAATGTGGAGATTCAAGAAAACCTATTTAGATTGCGAAAGATTAGCGAAAGACTTAAATCAACTTATGATAAATCATCATAATGATGCAGAGACAATATCAGACTTATTTGTTTTTCCTGATAAACATATGTTTTCGAACAACTTACCTGCAAAAATTGATGTTCGAAGAGCAGAAATTATGAAATTTTTCGATAAGATATTGAAACGTTGCCAAACAGTAAAAAATATTGATGAAACCCTTGATAGTGAGCTTGCTAGAAAGTTTTGCATATTTCTCTCTCGCCACACCGTCAACCCATTAGATGACATCGAATACAATTTCTGTAATGAGATTAATGAAAGAGAAAGCAAGAAACAAGGGTACTTGGTAAGAAGAAATAAGGGTTTAGGTGCTAACTGGGAAGTCAAATATTGCAGGGTTGAAGGACCAAACTTATATGTTTATAATTCGCTAAATGGTCAAGCAGAATTCACTATCAAATTACAAGGAGCTCTTATAGGTCGCCAACAATCTGAAAATTCAGAGGACAGCTCAAGCAATGCTAAAGGCTATAGACATGCATTATTATTGAGAGAATCAAAGAAAGCTATGGGCGCTGCACGGAAACATATTTTCTGTGCGGAAAGTGACGAAGATAGGGATGCATGGATTAATATTTTAGTAGTATTTTCACAAGAAGTCCCACCTGTTGATATTGAACCTATAGACAATCGAAATAATTTGACTGTTTCTAACAGTAGTACGCTCCAAAACACGAATGGTGGATCAAGCTCATATGTAATGTCATCTTTTGGTTCGCCAAGTCAAAATACTCACTCAAGAAATAGATCTATAGATGTGGTAGGCGCTTTGAGTGCTCATTTGCAAAATCGTTTACCAGACGTTTCTTCACCTTCCATCAGTCAAACATTCAGACATGATCATAGTTTTGCAAATAGTGAACAAGATGATTCTTTGAATCCACCGACTAAGAAGTCCAAAAAGAGATTCTTTGGCGGAATTAGAAGTAGATTTGTTAATACTGCTCAAAACCAGAACATAAACAA
Source organism: Saccharomycopsis vini (assembly GCA_031124825.1). Taxonomy (NCBI): domain Eukaryota; kingdom Fungi; phylum Ascomycota; class Saccharomycetes; order Ascoideales; family Saccharomycopsidaceae; genus Saccharomycopsis; species Saccharomycopsis vini. The sequence continues at coordinate 31,250 of JASTUB010000033.1, forward strand.
TAGCAATGTTTCGCATTTGCATGTTCCTGGAAATGACACTTGGGAAAATTCTAGTACGTCTGCTCAAGGCGCCGATGATTTGCAAATCAACAGCTCTGCTGAATTATCTAGTTTTCCAGATACATCTAGTAATGTCAATTCTGGGAATTTTGCAGGCTCTATGGACGCCACTGTTCTCACTAATAGCAATAAACAAGTAGAAGATGATGATTATATTCAAAGAAAGATTTTTGGGGTTCCATTGGAAGAAGCAATTAAGATATCCGAAGGTATTTATTATAATAAAAGAGTACCAAGTGTGGTAGCTAGATGTATCAAATATTTGAGTGACGAGCTAGCAGAGTTCAATGAAGGAATTTTTAGGCTTAGTGGCTCAACCTCTGCCATCACTCAATTGGTTCACAAATTTGATACCGATTTTGATGTTGATTTATTAGAGTTGGAAAACAAGCCTGATGTAAATGCTATCACTGGATTATTGAAAAAATATCTTAGAGAGTTACCTAGTAACATTTTGACCAATACAATTAAAAGTGAGTTGAATCGTGCTTCTAGCACTTACAAAGCCAAAAGAAGTAGTAATGATAACGCTTCATCTTCTGTTGGGGACCATGAAAACAGTGATGCTTATAGAATTTATATTTTACAATTCAAAAGTTTTTTGGGTCAGTTGCCGGAAGTTAACAGAAATGTGGTTTACGTATTGACCAAATATCTTAAAGATAGAGTCTTAAAGCAGCAAGAATACAATAAGATGAACTTAAGAAATTTGGTAATTTTGTTCAGCGCAACTTTGGATGTTGATCAGGAGGTACTTTCTGAATTTTTCATCAACTTCAATTTCTTGTTCGAAAACTCAGTTGAACCTGTGAGGGAATCTGACCGCCCACATGTCTTGGATGAACGTATGTTGTTGACTTGATTGTTTGAAGCTCTTTTTTTTTTTCTTTTTTTTTTCTTTTTTTTTTCTAGTCTGCTTCTACTTGTTTTTATTATTTATTTTTCAATTTTTTTTATCTTAATTTGCTTTATCCATTTATTGTGTTCATGCTTTGTCATAAATTCGGCTTTTGTTCAGTCTTTGTTTTTTTTTCAATTTATCCGTCATGTTTGGCCCTGTTTTTGGTTTATTTTGTATTTTGTATTTCGATGATTTTTATTCATTACTAGAAGTAACGTTGATCGTCTTCGCTTCAGATACTGCTTATTGCTACATTATGCTTTTTTTTTTTTATTTTTTTTCTAATTTAAATTTTTGTTACTATCTTATCATTATCTGTCTTTTATTTTTTGCTTTCGTTAATTTTCCGTTAATGTATTTTTATAGCGCTAATGAACATCATCTTTAAACTGGTTCTGTCTTCATCTGATTATTCATCTTATCATGATTTTCATATTTATTAGGAATTTGTTTTGAATACAACTAGATTATTTTGCTACACTTATATTGTTATTTTTAACGTTTTTGAAGTTCGTTTGAATTTATCTTCTATTCAATTTTGTGATTTCATCTCAATGAAAGCAAAACTATTATACATTAATATTTCTAGGAAAAAACAACTCATACAAGTTGAATAACAAAAGTCTGAAAAAGAAAAGATCTCAAATAGGGTTAAAGATGGTACCACTACGCATATAAGATAATAATCCACAAGAGACGTTTTCGGGAAGTTTTTTCTTTCATTTTCAATTTTTTTTCCAGTTTTTTATTGTTCTGTCTTTCAAATTCTTTTTCACAATCCAACTGCAAATTTAGGATATAAATAGTCACTAAAAACCGCAAGTATGTCAATATAGAATAATGAGCCAGACTCAAGGACACAAAACGAAAAAAAAATTCAAAAAAAATTGAATCACCAGTCACTTTCACCAGTAGCTTTGGCAAAGCCATAGTCTTTGCCGTTCACAGATGCTATTCCATCTTTCAAATTACACTTCCATTTATTCTTGATTCTTTGTACCTTATCATAGAGACAAAAGATGTAATTATCATTGACTTTATCATTTTCATCACCAGACTTACTACTATCATCATCAGAATCATCCAAGTCAGAGTTAATTTGATCACTTTCATTTGCAACGTTATCATCATCTGCATCATCTAAATCATTCAACACATCGTCATTGTCGTCATCGTCATCTTCATCTTCATCGTCGTCATCACTTCCATTAGGTCCATCCACTTGATTCAAGTTGTTTTTTAATAACTGAATGCTTTTTTTTTTTTGCTTTTGTGCGTTTAATCTTTTTATGAATTGACGGGCTTCTACTTTTCTCAACTTCACTTCAAATATGAAATCTTGTGGTCCGTCAGCTTGATTGATATTACTATTGCCTCCGGGTAGAACCAACCCTCCATTATCTGATTGAGTAGTTCTAGGTAACTGCAAACCATTACCAGCATCTTGTGAAAGTTGAGGATATGATAAACTGATAGATTGATCAACTTGCTCACTTTTAAGTACTGTTGAATTTTGTAACGGCGTAGGTAGAATGATATTGGTACCATCTATCGGCTGCTGCTGTTGATGTGTTTGTTGTTCTATCATTAGATCATGTTCATTATTTTCTACTTCATTCATCCATGGAAAATTTGCAACATTTGTTTGTGCTAATTTTTCCATCCAAATAGCCTTCAAGTCTTGTAAGGTACCTTCATCGATGGCATGGGCCTCAAAATCTTGTCTAGAGTCGGAAATCACCTCATCTATTACCGCTTTATAGAGATTTGCAACCTCGGTGTTTGACATTTTGATTAATTGTTTTAGATATTGAATTGAATTAAATGAATATGTAGTAATTGATAGAAAGTCCCCTTGCAATTTGGCACAATTATTTTCTCAATTCCTCTCTGGCTATATCAGAATTATTATTTTTTTTTTTTTTTTTTTTTGTCTTTTTCACTTTTGCCTGTCTTCAATAAAATTATCTGGTGTATGGATGAACTGCTTGTATACGCGCGATCTTCCTGTTGAGACTTACATCCCAAGCTATTGGTACCAAATTTACAATCATATATTTAAAATAGGTTTCTTTGTTATTGCTATTATCATCTAAATATATAGCTCTGATTGATGATCTCAAGTAGCCTCAAATATTTTCCATAAAAAACTTCTTTTTTCGATTTTATGAGCTTCTCATCTATAATGCTTCTCAGGAATTTTGCTTCTATCTAGGCTGGTTATATAAAGTATCTGGTTGTGATGCAGTTTGCGTAATTGCTTAATAAGATACAGCAAATGTTCATCTCATCTTGTTGTGATTGTTGCAAGTTTCAATTTCAGAAAATCTTATCAACTTGCAAGCGAAAGAAAGCTGTACACAAACTGCTCATTCGAAACCCAATTCTTGTCAACAAAGTTGAACATGCAAGCCAACTTTGTATATCAATAACAGTGTAACATTGAGTGAGCGATCAAATTAAAATAATCACGTGATAACAAGTTGTCTCGCGCAACCTAGGCTGGTTCAAAGTAGCAGCATGAACCCGCTTTTTTTTTTCTTCTCTTTTCCATATTTCTTTGGCCCTTTATAACTCAGACTTCTTTAGTGTTGTTTGATATAACCTAAGAGCTACAGACTTTTCGCTCAATATAACTACTAAGAATTGGTTTAATGACGATGGTATGTTTTATCAGATCAATTGATTAATAATTGAATATTTAAGGGTCTTACACAAACACTAATTGGTTTTATTTTCATTTAATCATTATTATTTCATTGAGGTTCTTGAAGGTAAAAACTAACTAACTCCACTTCTTCTAGGCTGAAACAAATGACACTTCTCTTGAGAGGACAAAAAGCTCAAAAGGTTTTGGTAAATTGAAAGGTGTTACAGGTAAATTTGCTAAGTCACCACTTAATATCACCCAAAACACAGACTTGACTAAAAAACTTTCTGGAGTAAATGAAGGGATCATGAAAGGAATTTCTGGAGTTAATGAAAATGTTGGAAAAGGGATTTCTGGAGTTCAGGGGGGTATTGTTAAAGGTATTTCTGATGTCAATAAAGGTTTAGGTAAGGGCCTTGAAGGTATCAATCAGGGTTTCAATGCGGTTAGTGGAATTATTCCAAGTTCTTCAGATGTTTCCGAAAAAAAACCTTTAAAAAGCCCAAAGCCAAAAGTTACTGTTCCTTCAAAATTGGTTTCAAAGCGTAAACTCAATACAGACCTTGCAACATTTGACTGGGAAAGTGTTGGTTCAATTCCAGATGGAATAGAAAAATCAACTGATGGAGCAACTATGCTTGCTAAATCTGAAGCTATGCGTACATATCTCAGTGATTCCTATTTTGGTGACCTCTATGTTAACACTATTTTAACAGTCGGAACATGCTTTTTTGGCTGGTTAGTGGCAAGACTTGGCGGTAGTATATTATGGTTGATGGTGGTCTTCTTTGGGTCTGCTTCTGTCTATAGAGCTGAATTTAGAAGATTTGCAAGAGATACTAAGGATGATATGATGAGATTGTCTATCTCTGATCGATTGGAAAATGAAAGTGAAACTTTGGAATGGTGTAACAACTTATTGTCTAAAGTTTGGATTATTTACATGCCATTGATGGGTGATATTGTTAAAACTAATGTCAATCCAATATTAGCGGGACTTGCGCCAGGTGGCGGTATTGACTCTGTTGAGTTGACACATTTTCATTTGGGTTCTGTGTCCCCAAAGGTTACTGGTATTAAATCTTACACAAAAATTGGAAAAACTGCCTATGAAATGGATTGGGCTTTTGCATTTGACCCAAATAATCGAGAAAATATGACAAAAGCTGAAATTAGAAAACAAATTATGCCGAAAGTGGTAATTAAAGCAGCTCTTGGTAAAGGTATTATTTCTAAGAAATTTCCAATCAATGTTGAAGATATGGGATTTGTTGGCAGAATGAAAGTTAGATTAACCTTCACAGATAAATTTCCTATGATTGAATTTATTAGAGTGCAGTTTCTTGAGCCACCAAAGATAGATTATGCTTTGAAGCCTATAGGAGGTGATACCTTAGGTATTGATATTATGAAATTCATTCCAGGGTTGAAGTCTATCATTAATGAAGGTATCAATTGGGGTATCAAGAATTTTTTAATTGCACCAAATTATCAAGAGGTTAATTTAGTTGACATAATGAGTGCTGCTTCTACCGATATCAATTCTGTCTTGGCTATAAATTTAAAAGATATTGTTATGAGTAGTTCAGGCGACTACTATGGTGTTTTGTCAACTGAGAATTCAGCCGATGATAAAAAGGTCAAAACCGAAACTAAGTTCAATTCAAAGACTCCTGCTTGGAACTCTAATTATTATGTTTTGAATAATTCAATAGAACAAAGCTTTATTATTAGCGTTTACAAGGCTGCTTCTGGATTTGGGAAAGATAAATTGATTGGAACTGCAGAATTTGATTTACGCGAATGCTTTCAAAAGGAAAGTTTCGATAATTTGTCAATCAAATTACAATCTAGTGGTAAAAAAGTTGGATTTGCGAATTTTGACTTGAAATATTTTGCTGAACTTGAAGCTCCAGTTGAGGAAGATGGCTCCAAAGGCTCGCTTCCTCAATCAGAAGTAGGCATTTTGAAATTTGTATTGAACGAAGCTAAAGGTTTAGATTTGTCTTCCTCTTTGGTTGGTCAGCTTTCTCCATACGCTGAAATTTATTTTGATGGTAAACTAGCACATAAAACTAGAATTTTGAAAAGGTCAAATGAACCTTCTTTTGGTGATGTTCTTGAACTTCTTATCAGCTCTCAATCCGAAACTTCTGTGAAAGTAATAATAAAGGATTCCGTAGGTTTTTCTGAAGACACTATCCTTGGCGAGTTTGAAAGCTCTCTAGAGGATATTTTATCTCAAGTTCAAACTACATCCAACCCCTTGTTCAAACTATCTCCAAAAGGTTTGATCAAGATTACCCCTACTTGGAAACCGTTATCTTTGACCGATATTGCTTCCAACGTTACCCACAAAGAACCATTTGGCATTTTCAGAGTTCATATTCGTGAAGCTATCGATTTAAAGTCGCTCAGCGGTAGTGTTGACCCATATGTTTCTGTATCAGTTAATGGTAAAGTAAAACACAAGACCATTATTCATCCCGAGACACTCAATCCTGTCTTTCAAGAAGTAGCTTACATTCCAATTTTTTCTGAAAATCAATTCATTTCATTTGACATCTTTGATGCTGAAAAAAGTGGAAAAGACAGACTTTTGGGGTCGAGCTCTTTCAAAGTTCAACAATATTTGAAAAAAACAGAAAACGATTCGTTTCTTTACTTTGATGGTAGTACAAACATCATCAAATCCTCTCTAACTTTGTCTGGCAAAAATAATTCTAAAGGGTATTTACTTTACTCAGTGAGTTTCATTCCAACAACCCAAGTGTACTCTCCTCAGGAGCTTGAAAACTTAGTGAAAGAAGATGCTAAAATTGAAGAGAGCTTGAAAAAAGAGGAAGAAGAGCAACAGAAACTTCAAGTAGAATACAAAAAGTACCCAAATAATTATGAATGGGTTGAGGTCGATAGTCCATACTCTGAAAAAGACCTTCACAAAAAGAGGATGAGCCTTTCTGAAATGCTTGAGTTCAACAGTGGTATATTAAATGTGCATGTTACGAAAGGCAATTTGTCAAATGCAAGGGCTTTCTTCTCTATTTTGGTTGATGAAGCACATTATCCAGGCATGGTAACGGGCCCTGCTAATAATGGCTCAATACCTACAACTTTTGGCTCGATTTTTATCAGAGATTTGAAAAATTCCAAGTTTGTCTTGAGAATAGCTTCTAAAGAAGAGGTGGAAGAACCAAAAGATGTCTATGTTGAAAAAATTTTTCCTACAATTGAAATCCTAAAGAAAGCTTATGAAGCGCCTGTTAATTTCAAGATCAATGATTTGTCAAGTGTAACTCTTCAAGTTACTTACAATCCAACTAACGTCGCATTGCAACCATCAGATCTAATGGAAGATACTGGCTTGTTAACTCTTGACATATTAAGTGCAGAAAACTTGTTAGCTGCTGATAGTAATGGTAAATCTGATCCTTACGTTATTGTTAAAATCAATGGAGCTAAAGCTGTGCAAACTGAAATTGTGAAGAAAACTTTGAACCCAACATTTAACGAATCCACAACATTTCCTCTACTTTCAGTAAACAGAACGAAGTTGTCTGTAGAAGTATTTGATTGGGATGTTGCTAGTGATGATGATGAGTTAGGTGTTGGCTTAATTGACTTAAGTGGTGTTGAACCTGGTAAAGCGAAAGAAATCACTACTTCTTTAATTTTGAATGGAAGACCTGCTGGCAAGGTACATTTTAAGGTTTTATTTGAGCCAAATTATATTAGACCACAGGTTCAAAAATTTGGTGGAGGAATACCAGGAATTGGAATAGTTGCTAAAGCTCCAGTGAAATTGGTTGGCGGTGTTGCTAAGGGTGCTGTCGGTGGTGTGGGAATAATAGCTGGTGGTGTGGGAAAGGGTGGTGGTAGATTACTAAGCGCCTTTGGTCACAAAAAATCCAATAGAAAATCAATTTTTGGCGGTGATCGAAGCAGCTCAGATGCACAATCCACAATAAACGGGGGTGACACCAGCATTGGTGCAGTCACTTCTCATTCCCTAACTACGAACGGCGGGAATGACAGACTCAGTATTGGAGGTGGTAATAATGGCGACGGTAATGCTGCCGATACTAGTCAATTATCATCCCAAATGAGTCATAGTACAGCTATTAACTCCAAGAGATCCAGTGGTAGAATCTCGGTAAAGGAATTAAAGGGTCTGGATGATTCCCATCAACATTTAACTATTAGAATTTTATGTGAAATGGATTCTGGAAAAAAAGAAATCATGAAAACCAGAAAAGCAAAAGTCCATGAAGGCACATATAAATTCGATGAGGAAGTTACCTTCAAAGCCATACCAGAAGATAGTCTTATATTCGAAGCTTTAGTTCCTCACAGATTGGGTAAAGATCAGAAAATAGCAGAGGGAAAGCTCCATGTCGCGCGTGTAACTGATATCAAAGACGATGTTACAGTTGAAATGGGAAGCATGGGAAGCCTTTTGTTAAATGTTCGTTATTCAGCTCCTGGTCACTAGGAGTTGAATGTCTTATATACAAGCTCTTAGTTAAGGTTTTTTAATTTTTAGTATTGTTTGTATTTCTCTTATTCCTGTTATTAAATTCTTTTTTTTTTTTTTTTTTTTTTTTTTTTTCCACATTGATTGCCATTCATCGATTTGTCTTTTGTAGGCTCGCGCATTTGCGTATGAAATTTCCGTAAGATATCCGGGTATCGAAGTACGCGAAAACTGCTAAAAAAAATAGAAATAAAAAATAATAGAACAAAGAAAAAAAAAATAAAAAAAAAACAAAAAGTAAATAAATCAAATTGAAACAAAATAAAGTCTGAGATTATTCTACCTGATAAGCTTATCACATAGAAGAGATAACCTAATAATAAATAATGAGCTCCACCGTTATGACAAAGGATGCTCGTCATATGAGCGATAATGATGAGGATGGTTCAACAAGCGTTTTAACTGATAAGATCCCTCATGGAATAAGAAACAAAAAATTGAATAGACGAAGAGAAAGATTATCATTTCAAGACGCATCAACAGAAAATAAAATTGTGATAAGCAAGACTGTGCCTAAAACCACTTTCAAGGTAAATGGCGCTTCGAAGAATGTTTCTCCGCAAAGTCTAATGAAGTCTAAGATCAATTTGGACGCGAAATTTAAAGCAATATTGGGTAGTAACAAAGATAGAAGGAGATCCAGATACTTTAATGAACGGAATTATGGGATGGAAGATACGCTTGTCCATAATACTGAGGCTATAACACAGATTGAGAATCATATCGAAGATGAAAGTAATTCGCAAAGTGATAGAAATGGCATCAGGATTGATGAAAGCGTGGAGGTGGCTCGAAGCCGTGGAAATGATTTTGATAGTGACGCGTTAGAGAGTAGGTATGCTTCCGAGGAATACACTGAAAATGAGAGCGGAAGGTACACTGTCATAGAAGGTAGAAAATATTTTGTTGACGGTAATGATAACATATACCCTGCGGATGGTGATGATGAACACGAAGAGCCTGAAACATCTTATGGCGAAAAGTCTGATGATGCTGTTTATTATGGTGAGAATACCAATGGGAATATTTCTTCTTATAATACAAGCAAACAGGTTTCCATTAGTGATGATGAAAATTTCCCACACACTGCTAGCGACAATGAGGTTCATACTCCTCTTGTTAGCCCTGGTTTCAAAACTCACAAGCGTTCCTCTTTAGTTAGTCAGATCACTAGCGCAAGGAAACTAATTAAAAAAAACCCGCCCATAGAGGTCAATTCGATTGATGCTTTCTTAAATAATGCTAGACGACAATTGTCGCCAAGACATATTTCTCCAAGATATGTCTCCCCAAGGCATGAATCTCCACGATATGCCTCCCCTAGACGTGAATCACCCAAGCACGTAACGCCTATGAAAAATAATATTTTACAACAAAATGAATATTCTCAAATAAGAAAATCGCCTTTGAAAAGCTCGATTCAGGACTTAAACCATGATGATGATGAGGATGTAATCCTTGACAATGAAGATCTTTCTAAGATCCAGCACCGGGAAAAAAAAAATTTCAAGTCGCAATCCAATCATGATATTTTGAGTGTCCATAACAAGCCTTTTGCAACGAATGAAGACAAAAAGCGGTTCAGCCTTGCAAGGAAATTATTTTCAAAAAATCACAAACAGTTTGATACTGTGGTTGATAGCACTGATGGCTCGTATGAAAATACTGAGCAATTCTATTCTTTGTCTTCGCCTGTTGGATCGAGAAAGGCCTCTTTAGCTAATACAGATTCCAAAGTTGCAAACATTCCTGCAACACCCGACAAAATTACTGAAGCTATTGCTGTTAGCCCAAGAACTGAGCAAGAAAGTAGAATCATGGATGAAAGCCAATATTTCTTGGATACTGCGGAACCTGCAAGAGTTGAAACTACTGTTAGTCCATTATCTGAACTTAAGCAGAATAGGTCTCCATATAGAAAAGAATTGGGTACAAAACTATCCAATGGCCTATCATCCAAACATAAATTGGGCGAAAATAGAAGGAACTCAATTATGGGGATGTTTGATAACGAAGGGGATGATCTTTTGGCTGAGCTTTCTAAATTGGTGAAGAAAACATTAGAAGATAGAGCAACAAATCTTTTAAAAGTAGATAGTGAAATCACATTTGAAAATCCTGCAGAAAAACCAACATTTTCTATCAAGCAATTTGCAAAAATCCAAAGTCAGTACGAAGATGATTTGAAAATACTCAAAGATGATTTGACTACCAGAAATAAAGAAATTTTAAAATTATCAGAGTCTTTATCTTCCAATACATTGAAAATTCAAGAATTAGAACACCAAGTGGAAGATTTGAAATTGTCTGAAAAACAACTTGAGGAGAAAAATAAACTTCTCTCTAAGGAATTCGAAATTTTTGAAAAAAATATTACCACCTTACAAAGTGATGTTCTGTCTAAAAATGAAAAGCTAGACTCTTATGCAGAATTAAGTGAAAAATTTAAAGAGATTTATAAGACAAGACAAGCTGAGCTTTTCAAATTGAGAAAAGAGCGAGTAGAAAATATGGCAGAGATCGAAAAATTAAACTCTGAAAGATTAGCACTTGTGAGTAAAGTGGAGTATTTACAAAGTAAGGCAATCAAGATGAATAATGAGATCATAGTAGATACCGAAAAAATTAAAAGTCTAGAGACGGAATTGTCCGAATTGAAAACGAGACACGAAGCAGTGGATGAGGAGAATTATGGTTTGAAACATCAAGTTGACGATCTCAATAAGCAAAAGGACAGTTTCATCAACCAGCTTCGAGAATATAGAGATGGTGTGGAAGCTAATCAAACTTTAAAATTTGATTTGGAGGAAGAAATAAATTCTTTGAAAGAAGCAAATGCTGAATTGAGACGACAAATCAAAAAACTTGAAAAGCAAATTCAAAATCATGAAGACCAAATTCACACAAAAACAATTGAAAATGAATCTCTAACAAGAGAATGTGATGAAGCTAATGAAATGATAGAACATAGAAACCTAAAGATTGAAGAATATGAAGACAAGATAAATACACTTGAAGTACAACTAGTTAAAACATTGAATGAACACAAGGTTAAGCTAGATGAGGTGAATTCAGTCAATAGCAAGTTTGGTAATTTAAATACTGCTATAATAGAATTAACCGACAAAAATAAAGAATTGAAATTACAAGTGCGAAACTACAAGGAAGAATTGTCAAATGTGAAAGAGCATTTAAGATATAATGAAGGTGATTATGAAAGGTTGAAAAACAATTTCGATGATCTTAAAAGTAATTACGGTACAAAGGATAGACAATTGAGCAAATATCAAGAAAAGTTAAACGATATGGAAGAAATTCATGTTGAAGAATTACAAAGAATCAAACATGAAGTTGACATTTTACAAAACAGCATAAACGCGAAAAATGTTGAAATATCTAGGATGGAAGATAATAAGTCGTCACTAGCATCCGAAAATGAAAGATTAAATAACAAGCTAGCTGACTTAAATTCGGAGTTAATTGTGGCAAGAAAGGATATTGTTAAACTAAGTGCTGCTCAACTTGAAAATGATAAAAAAACGGAAGAAAGGTTGACCAAATTATCAGAAGACTTATATACCCAATATGCTAAGAAGCATTCAGAAAAAGTTAAACTTTTGAGAGAAGGTTATGAAAAAAGATATGCAGAAAAATACAATTCTGCCAAAGAAGATAATGAGAAGTTAGCAAGGGACATGGAAGCATTAGATAAAGAAGTTCGTGCATTAAAAAATCAATTAACAAAGGAAAGAAAAGAAAAGGGAGAGCTTGTAAAGCTATGGGATAAAATGGTAAATATGGAAAATGCTGTTTAGTTAGTTTCTACAAGCATGTAAATATTTCATAATATTTTCTCTTGGCTTCTACTTGCATTCATAACTTTTTATTTGTTTTTTGTTTTTTTTTGTTTTTAATTGTGCTTCAATTCCACTCATATGTGCATCAGTATTTTTATATCCTCTTTTTAATGTTCAATGTAGGAATACTTTTTTATAATTACATGGTAGTCTATCAACTTTTGGCAAAACAAACTCATGTGTTCCGTCTGCGTTTAGCATTTGCCGCACAACAAAGTGAAAAAAAAAATAAAAAAAATAAAAAAAAGGGTTGAGTTGCACAGTGTAAAGTATTTGCAAAAGATACTAATAGTATATTATATTGGTGTGTTTATCTTACTGTTCTAATATTTAATTATAATTTTACTGTTTTGATAAAAAAAATAAAAAGATTTCCTTTTCACTTGTATGTTGAATACATAAGAAAATCTCTATCTGATGATATTATAAGTAACCCTTTTCACTAATTAGGCCTTTCTGCTAAACCCTGTTTTTTTTTTTCTTTTTTATTTTTTATTTTTTTTTTTTTTTTTTTTTTCTTGTTTTTTGACTTTTTTTGTTTTTTGTTTTTTTTTGTTTTTTATTTCTGTATTCCTGTGCGACCTTTTTATCTTTCATATTTTACTTCAACTTTTAATGACATTTTATATTCGCCATCCAGTTTAGACCAATATTTATCCTGTTTTATTTTGTGTATTATTTATCTAGTCTTGTCCAAAATAAATTGAAATCAAATTCTTATTCAAAAAACACAATATATATTGCTGGGGATGAACATTAATCAAAATTATGTTTCATCTGAGTCCTCCGATGAGTCTGGGTCTGAACGTTCTTTGACAAACTCCCTTAGAAATCATAATACCAGCAATACTCATGAACAAGAATTAGCAGACTACTATATAAATGATCCCAACTATTTTAATGGACAAGCAGCATCATTCAAGGTGCCGTATACTCAAGAAGATTTGAAATCAATACGTGTATTGCCTCCTGAAATTCTAATGTTGATATTTTCTTCGTTCAAAGAGAAGTCTGATCTTGTCTCTATTTTACCTGTTTGCAAGTACTGGGCACATCTCATGGTTGAATTAATTTGGTTTAGACCAAAATTGCATTCTGAAAGCGCATTGAGAGGAATCATTGACGTTCTTAATTTAGATTCTTTAACAACAACATTCAACTATCGCCATTTTATTCGTCGTCTAAATGTATGTGTGATTTCTCAGTTCATGGACGATGATGCTTTATTAACTTTTCAGAATTGTCCAAACTTAGAGCGTTTGACACTAGTGAACTGCTCTAAGCTAACTGGCGATTCTATTTCCAAAGTTTTAAAAAGCTGTTCAAAACTTCAGTCTATCGACATGACAGGAATTAAGAAGATAACAGATAACATTTTTGACGCTCTAGCGGAGAACTGTCCAAGACTTCAAGGTGCCTATGCACCTGATGCTGGCAATGTATCTAAGAGAGCTGTTATTAATTTATTTAGGAACTGTCAATATTTGAAAAGAATCAAGTTAACTAAAAATGCTAATGTTGATGACGAAGCAGTGTTTTTGTTAGTGAGCAATTTCAAATATGTGGTTGAAGTTGATTTACATGGATGTCCAAATATCAGTGACCAATCTTTGACAAAAGTTTTTGAAAAGTTGGAACAATTGAGAGAGTTTAGAATGTCACAAAATAGAAACATAACTGATATGATATTCATGTCTCTCCCTGATCACCAAATTTTGAGCCGCTTAAGGATTTTGGATTTTACTGATTGTGTTTACATTACTGATCGCTCAATTGAGAAGGTAGTAAAGTTAGCACCGAGATTGAGAAACGTTGTATTATCAAAATGTGTCAGTATCACAGACTCTTCATTAAAAGCTTTGGCAACACTCAGTAAATCTTTACATTATGTTCATTTGGGACACTGTTCAAACATCACTGACTATGGTGTCAAATTATTGGTATCAAATTGTCAAAGAATACAGTATATAGATTTGGCTTGTTGCACTCAGTTGACAAATGCTTCGGTTATTGAATTAGCTGGGTTGCCTAAATTGAAAAGAATCGGATTAGTTAAATGCGCACATATTACAGATCAAGGTATTATTCAAATGGTTCAGAAAAGAGGTTACGAAGATTCATTGGAAAGAATTCACTTATCATATTGTACCCAATTATCGACACACCCAATATATCTTTTGTTGAAATCTTGCGACAAATTGACACATTTATCTCTTACTGGGATTCAGGCATTTTTAAGGCCAGATTTCAAAAGATTCTGTCGCTCCCCTCCAGAGGAATTTACATCAAATCAAAGATCATTATTTTGTGTATTTAGCGGCTCTGGCGTGAAGAAACTTCGCGATCACTTGGATCAGATTTTCAATAATGAATTATCCTCTACACAGCATTATTTCAATAGTACAGTATCTGTCCCCTCCTATTTGAGGGCTCAACAGCAGATCGGTGATCGCCAACAAATAATGCAAATGCAACGTCAATATCAAATGCATATACAGAACCAACTCGCTCGTCAACAAGGTCAACAAGCTCCATTACAACAACAATCTAATGCTCAAAGAAGAATGTTCGTTAATGGAGTCAATGCTAACGAGGGAATAGTAGTACTGCCTGAAAACCGCTCACCACAAAGGCAAACCAACCAGGCTCAAGACTGGCCCCCAAATTTTAATACTCGACCAGTTGGAGGGCAAAATTTCATTTCGGTTGAAAATCAAACTTCTGCTACAAGTGAAAATAATGAAGGCTTGATGTCTAATAGAAATAATAATAATTACAATACAAATCATAACAATGACAATATTGTTGATGTTGGTTATAGGCAGCAAAGGTCTGAAACGAGTTGGCAGGCACAGACTTCTGGAGAATCTCTTCTTTTTTCACCATTTTCCCAAAGAGTGGAAACACGAATCAATAGTTCCAGTACTGTTTTCAACCAGAATAGTCTAGCACCTACAATCAATTCTCCAATTAATTCTGCTACCACTACAAATAACGACGTTGTTAATGATAGAGATTTTCCCCCAGATGTATCTATGAGTGATGACAATTGAATTGCCTTTTTTTTTGAAGAATAATTTCGTGTTTGAAAATATAATTTTCTTTTTTCTCTTTTTTTGTTCGATTTTAGTATCATGATGACATGTTGGATCACTTCATTTCAGTTTTGGGTGTTTTTTTTTTTTGTTTTGTTTTTTTTTAATATATACATATATGTATATATATTATTCATTTACTCCACTTTATTCAGTTTGTTGTCATTATTCTTTTTTTTATTTTTATTATTATTATTATTATTATTATTATTATTATTATTATTATTATTTTTATTATTATTATTTTCTTGCTCTACTATTCATAATATGTATAAAACATTCTTCTACTTGAAGACCAAAAAAAAAAAAAAAAAAAGAAAAAAAAAAAAAATGGCATACCTAATTTAATTGAATTCAATCGTTCATTATTATTATTATTATTATTATTATTATTGATAGGGTTCGATGTATTTGTTATTTTGCATAATAAGCCTCTGTAACTAACTAAATTTTATTTCAGTGTACCTTTCTTTATCTTCCCCTTGGCTCAGATGATCTGATGTATGATGTACCAGCACCAGCAAGCTGATGACCCGTAGTCGCATCATGTGAGACGACCATCATCTGAGCAGCCAAATTTGGAGGCGAGCGATGCTCAGCGATGCGCCGACTGTATATAAAAAAATATCAATCTTTATAAAAAACTGCTCTCGGACGCAAATTTCAGCTCACAAGCTCCAAATACAACCAGAAAAAGACAAAAAGAAAAAAAAAAAAGTTCACCAAAAGTTGAATCAAACAAATATGACAGTACTTGCTACTACTGACTCATATGCTTTTACATCTCTTGTAACAAGCTCTATTGAGACTTACAAGAAAACCATTTCATTTTACAAGTTATTAGGTTACAAAATAGTGAAAAATTACACTCAAGAATCCAATGTCACTGCAAACTCTCTTGAGATACAAGGAATCTCTTATGAAAGTATCAAAGAAACTTGGTTAGAGTCTTTTCCAAATAAAGAACTGACACAAAGTAGTGGGTTGGCCGTGAAGATCAGATTGATCAAGGAAGACACTACTATTGACAATGTGGAAAATTGTGGTCAAATCGTGTTATATGTTAACGATTTAGAAGCTGTCAAAACCAAATTGGCATCATCTGGGTTTGAAGTTAAGACCCTTGGTGATGTTGAGTTGCAAGCTTATGATCCAATGGGAAACGATGTTCGTTTTACTATAGATTTCTCACATGAGAGAAGTAAAGTTGCTGGATCTGAAATTGGCAAAACTTCTGAATCCGTCAAGACTCCTTTAGAACAAAAGAAAAAGATTGCAATCATGACATCTGGGGGTGATGCTGCAGGTATGAATTCTGTTGTTCGTGCCGTTGTTAGAGCTGGTATATACTATAACTGTGATGTTTATGGAATCTACGATGGTTACAACGGATTGGTTAACGGAGGTTCTATGATCAAAAAAATGGACTGGGAAGATGTTAGAGGCTGGTTATCCCTTGGTGGTACTTTGATTGGTACTGCTAGAAACTTGGAATTTAGAGAGCGTAAAGGTAGATTAAAGGCTGCTTTCAATTTAGTTGTTGAAGGAATTGATTCTCTTGTTGTTTGTGGAGGCGATGGTTCCTTGACAGGTGCTAATTTGTTCAGAAGTGATTGGCCATCATTAATGGAAGAGTTGGTTGAAACTGGAAAACTAACTCTGGAACAAGTTGCGCCATATAAAAGATTGAGTATTGTTGGTCTTGTTGGGTCAATTGATAATGATATGGCAATGACTGATCGTACTATAGGTGCATTCAGTGCCTTAGAACGTATTATTGAAATGGTGGACTATATTGATGCTACTGCTACATCACATTGCAGAGCTTTTGTTGTTGAAGTTATGGGAAGACATTGTGGTTGGTTAGCTTTGATGGCAGGTATTTCTACAGGTGCTGACTATATTTTTATTCCAGAAAGACCAGACAATAGTGAAACTTGGAAAGAAAAATTGCTGAAAGTTTGTTTGCGTCACAGAAACAAAGGACATAGAAAAACCACAGTTATTGTTGCCGAAGGTGCTATTGATAGCGATAATAACCCCATCACTTCAGAAGACGTTAAGAAAGTTCTTGTTGATCTTGGCTTAGACACTAGAGTTACTCAATTAGGTCATGTTCAACGAGGTGGTACTGCTTGTGCTTACGATAGAATGTTGAGTACCTTACAAGGTGTTGAAGCTGTTAAAGCTGTCTTGGAAGATGATGGGGTTAGCCCATCTCCAATGATTGGTATCCTTGAAGGTAAGATAGTTCGTAAACCTTTGATGGAAGCAGTCAAATTAACAAAATCTGTTGCTGATGCTATTGAAGCCAAAGACTTTGACAAAGCTATGAGTTTAAGAGATTCTGAATTTGCTGAATGTTACAATAACTATGTGGAAACTACGTATCATGATGATGGTTCACATATGTTACCAAAAGAAAAACAATTGAATATTGCAGTTGTTCATGTTGGTGCCCCTACTAGTGCTTTGAATGCGGTTACAAGATCAATAGCTCTTTACAGCCTTGCCAAAGGCCACAAACTTTATGCTATTGAAAATGGTTTCTCAGGTTTAATACGTCATGGATCTATTCGTGAGCTTGCGTATAATGATGTTACCGACTGGTACAATTTGGGTGGGTCCGTCATTGGTACTAATCGTTCTTTACCAAGTCAGGATATAGGTACTGTTGCTTATTACTTCCAAAAGTATCAATTTGATGGGTTGATCATTGTTGGTGGATATGAAGGTTTTATTTCCTTGAAAGAATTACAAGAAGCTAGAAGCCAATATCCAATATTCAACATTCCAATGTTACTTATTCCTTCCACTGTTTCTAATAATGTTCCAGGTACTCAATATTCTTTAGGATCTGATACTTGTTTGAATGAGTTAGTAAAATATTGTGATGCAATTAAACAATCTGCTTCAGCCTCTAGAAAAAGAGTTTTTGTTATTGAAGTTCAAGGTGGTTATAGTGGTTATATTGCTTCCTATATTTCTTTAATCATGGGTGCTATTGCTTGTTATACCCCTGAAGAAAAGATAACTTTGGCAAAACTCCAAGATGATATCAAATTATTGGAGCGTTCATTTGAAAGTGATTTAGGCAAAAATAGAAATGGTAAGATTTTCATTCGTAATGAAAAGGCCAGCAAGATTTTCACAACTGAATTAATTACAGACATAATAGCTGAGCAATCTGAAGGGAAATTTGGTGCAAGAACTGCTATTCCAGGACATGTTCAACAAGGTAATTATCCATCTTCATTGGACAGAGTTAACGCATCAAGATTAGGTGTCAAAGCTTGTGAATTCATCGAAAGCTGGAATAGTAAAGTTGATAATACTTTGGATGTCAAATATCATGACAAATCTGATCCAAAATTAAGATTTAGATATTTTGATGGGGTTAAAAAAGAAACTATTCCTCATAATCATGATTTGACAAGTAGTGTTGTCTCTATTGAAGGAAGTTCAATTGGATTTACTCCAATTTTATCTTTATTTGCCAACAATGAAGTTGATAATGAATTGAGAAAGTCGAATACAATTTTCTGGAATGATTTTAATGAAGCTAATGATATGTTGAGTGGAAGGTTATATTTGAGAAAATGAACTTATAAGGCTTGATTATTTATTTTTTTTTATGTTATTATTTTATCTTTTATTATTACTACTGTTATCATTATTATCCTTATTTCCATTTTTCATTATTATGATTGATTCTTTACATCTTTTTATACTAATTTATTTTTTAAGATTGTTATTTCATTCGTTTATACCTAGTTATAACGTTTGAAAAGCAAATGTCATGCCCCTACCAACAAATGAAATGATTGAATGAATATTGAATCTCTGTAATGTTTTTTATCTTATTGTGGATGATTTGCGCAGGCTTTTACAATAACTTTCTACAAGTAGCTTTCCGAATTTTCTTTATTATTGTTTATTCAATATTCGAGTTTTTTTTACATTTTTATTTTTCAAAAAAAAATCGATATTTACTAATAAAAAAAAAATTTTTTTTTTTCTATTAAGCTCAGTTAGTTCTCTTTATAAACTTAGTATTGTGTTTTCTAAAGGAGGGAAGGAAAAAAAAAAAAATATTCCATCGTTTTGATTGCCGAATTTGGTCGAAAAATCTTTACATACATTGGGTGTCATATCTACTACAATAAAATCTTAAAACTTATTCAAGGGTTCATGCTATATACCTTAGTTTACGATATCGCACCGATATATTACTGCCCCTTGCTTGCTTATATGAAACCTTTACATGACATCTCGGCGGATAAGTCCCCACATATATATTTATCGTCAGTTGACCATTTAATAATTATTTATTGTTGTTAACATTACGAGTATATGACATGATTTTTGTTTTTTTGTTTTTTTTTTTTTTTTTTTTTTTTGGGGGGGAGGAATGGGACTGTAACATTAACAATAATTTATCGTAATTCGATAAGCTTCAATTAATTAATCTTATTGAATTTCAATTATTTTTAATGTTACATAATTATTCAATTTTTTATTTTTTGTTTTCGCCTTAATTTTCTTAGTTTCTTTGCATATATACTTGCAATTCTATACATAGTAACATTGAATATTTTGATAGATTTTCTTTGTAAAATATATCTTACTCTCTCTTTCGATTTGGTAGACTAAAAGCTGCCTTGTTTTTTACTTCTTTTTTTTTTTTTTTTTACTTCTCCTTTTTATTCTCTCGCTAATCATTAACCCCAAAAGTGATGATAATTATAGTACTTATCTACTTGCATGAAGAATTAAAAGGAACGCAACTTAGATTGTCTTGTATTAGGATCTAAATAATAATTTATTACAATAGAATAAATATTTGACTGTTCGTCATTTAAAGCTCACTTATTTTTTTCGCTTTATTTTTTTTTTTTTATTTTTTTTTTTTTTTATTTTAGATATATCTACATATATCTATATATATTTATATTTATTAATTTTAGGACTACTCAATTTTTTTTTTTTTTTTTTTTTTCCCTTTTTTTATTTTGCTGTATTTTAAAGCCGAAAATGTCTGAAGAGAAATTGGAAACAGAAATCCAAGAAACCCCAATTGATTCAGGCGAACTAATAGAATTCAAACATTATACAGGTGAAGAGATTGCTGCAAGTGGTAAATGGTATGATCAAAGATTATTTGGGGTTTTCCCAAATTTTTCTAATGCCATGGTTCAGGTGATATTACTTTCTTTTGTATTGTTTTTGTGTCCAGGTTGTTTCAATGCTATTACTGGTCTCGGTGGCTCAGGAATTTCTGATCCAGTTGTGGCTGATCATCAAAATATTGCTTTATATTGTACATTTAGTGTTGGGATTTATTCTGGAATAATTGTCAATAAATTAGGTCCAAGAATATGTTTGATGATTGGTGGATCAGGTTATTTAATTTATGTTGCTTCTTTATTGAATTATCAAAGAAATCAAAATGTTGGGTTCTGTATTTTTGCTGGTGCTTATTTAGGATTTTGTGCTTCATTAACTTGGGCAGTTCAAGGGTCAATAATCATGTCTTATTCTACAGAAGATAGAAAAGGATTATTTTTTGCAGTTAATTGGATCATTTTTAATGTCGGTACGGTAATTGGTAGTTGTATTCCATTAGCTCAAGCTATTAACACTGGTACTAGTAGTGCGTCAACTGGAACTTTTGCTGCTTTCATGGCTCTTGTTGGATGCGGAATTATCATTGCCTCTTGTTTATTACCAATGAATAAAGTCTATAAACTTGATGGTACAAAAGTCACTGCTGCAAAATACCCTTCATTGAAAAATGAATTGAAAGGAATGTATGAAGTTTTAGTTCATGAACCAAAAATTTATTTCATGATTCCAATGTTTGCTGCTTCAAACTGGTATTATACCTATCAATTTAATGATTTTAATGGAGGTGGAAAATTTGATTTGAAAACAAGATCCCTTAATTCTTTACTTTATTGGTTTTCTCAAATGATAGGTGCTTTAATTCTTGGGTTTGTATTAGATTGGCCAAAATTTCGCCGCTCAACTCGTGCAAGAATTGGTTGGGTGGTTGTATTCACCACAGGAATGGCTATTTGGGGTGGTGGTCTTAAATTTCAACTTGGATGGGATAGAAACTCCGATCTTACAGCAATGAGTTTCTATGATCGCCAATACATTGGCCCAATGTTCTTATACATGTTTTATGGTTTATTTGACGCCATGTTCCAAAGTTTTGTTATTTGGGTTCTTGGTTCAATGTCTAATAATCCACGTAAAACCGCTATTTATGCATCATTATATAAAAGTATTCAATCTGCTTTTGCTGCAATAGTTTGGGCTTTAGATTCAAGGAAAGTCAGCTTTATGTCACTTTTTGGCTCAAGTTGGGGTTTGAGTGCTGGTTCATTGATTTTAGCTGCTCCTTTAATCTTGTTCAGAATTACGGATCATACAGATTTAGTTAAAGATGGTATGGAAGAAATTATGGGTGATGAAGTTCAAGCAGTTCAAGATAAAGAAATGAAAGATAAGGATGTTTGATCTTCTCACTTATTAGGTTAAAAAACAGAACAATACTTATATATTTACTTATTTGTTTTAAATTTATTCTTATGCACAATTTATGTAAATTATTAATCAATTGTAGTTATTGTTCTTATCTTATCTTTTCTAAACCTTACACTTTTATGAAGCCGTGAGAATAGGCACATCATGTGATTGTGACACAAAAAAGAAAAATATGAAAGAAGTAGTGGATCAATCAGTATCCTTCTATGATTTTTTTTTTTTTTTTTGTTAAAAAAAAACATCTTGGGGGTTATCACACAAGAATTGAACAGCTCTAGCTATATATTTTCAACTCACTAATATACAAATAATTAATAATCAATTAAAAAACTTTCAAAGACCTTAGCTTCTGTCTACATTCTGTAGTAATCCTAGAAATTTTTTCCTCATCAAGTTTAATCCACACACTAAAATCTTCATTTTTTTTGATCTTTTCAAAATCAAATGATTTGTTAAAGTGATCAATACAATAGTATCGGATATTTTCTTTAGTATTAACCATCATTTTGCTTTTGAGGTTTGTTTCAATTTCTTTTTTAGATTTTTTTGGTGGTCTACCACGAGAGCGCTTCACTAAAGAATTATTCAATATACTTTCAATTTTGTTGATATTTCTTTTTTTTCCTTCGGGAGAAGGCTCGGGGCTTATCAAAGAACTCTCTGGTGTGTATTCAGAAATTGGAAGCAGATCTATTTGTGAACTCTCCAAAAATGTTGCCAGCGCAATTTCATAATTGGCCACTTTCCTATAAACCTCAACAAAAGACATACAACATATTTCTCGACAATTGCAACATATCACGTCTTGCTCTAGATCATTTCTCATGGGTATTGTAGAAGGCTTGTCCTCTTTATCAGCAGATTCATTATAAAATTGATCTAGGTTTTTTATGTTATCGATATTAAACCTTGATTCAGATATCAATGAATCATTGTGGTAACTATCGATATATCTCATTGTCAATCTCTTGGGATGGTTTTCCTTTAAGCGGCTCAAACTATCTCTTGCATCCTCAGCACTTTTTTCAAGGTACGCAATGCACATGAGAATCAAATTATGGTTCGCTTCGCTTATATTTCCATAATGAATGAAAGCATCTTGACCTTCATTTATTTCGTGCAAAAAATGATATAATATACTGTAGCATAGATGTGCTTGATTGAAAACAGGCGGCTTCTTCACAATTTTGTAGTCATAAAGTGCATTGATACCAAATCTTAACCAATCACTATTCGAAAAATTTACTGCTTCATTGACATTGAATCCACAATTAAATCCTGCGTGGTAACATTTTGGAAAAGTTACTATAAATTCTCCAGGTTTTTGATTAGCATAATAGCATTCAACATTATTTGCTAAAACATCATATGGCGATAATAGTGTCACTAATTGATGTAATAAATCTGGTTGTCTCAAAAATAAATCTGGAGCTAAGTCTTTCATAAGAATCTCAAACCTATTGCAATCTGATTCAGGAATACAATACCATTTTTTCACATCACCATAATGGCAATAATTAGCAGATAACATATAATGATCTTCTAAATGCCAACAGAATGTGGAGAAAAGAGAACCAATGTAAAGCCAAGGAATAGTCATTCCACTTATTCTGTCATTTAAATGATTTAGGAGAGATCCTTTAGCGAATGGCAATTTAGTTAAATTGAATGAATGGTTTACGTAGTAATTATCTACTAATTCTTTTTTAAATGGGTAGTTCATTGGGAAACCTGAAATTTGACCGGGTTTTAAATTATGAATATCGGCACCATAATTAACTTTGATATTTGATTGATGATTATTAACAAGGTTCTCCCAAAACTCGCTCTCTAAGAAATCAACATATTCATCTTCATCTTTATCATTTGTGAGATAAGTCTCAGATAATTCTTGTAATTTCATTAGTGTGAAATACTCATCGTTATTAGCTAATATATTTTGAAAGTACTTCTCTTTGAAATTGTTATTAAGGGATTCAAACTCATCAATACTATAAGCTGTGTCACTGGTCACAAAACCATACTCACCTGTTCCCACTAAACATTCATCGCAATACCAGCTACCCTTTGGAATTTTTTTTAAAGCAGGAGTTAAGCAATATGTGTGATAGCCTTTATCACAGCTATCACATAGTAGTGTATTAGCATCATCAGATTCGAGACCACATACATGACACCAAAATTCTTCTTCACTTTCATAATCTCCGTCATCATCCTCATTGTATGGATTTTGATTGAATTCGTAGTCGCTTGTAGATGTAGCAATTTTCTTACTATATTTTTTAGCCAAGAAAATGCAATAGTCTTTAATGAAACTGTCATAAAAATCTTTGATTTCACTAGAATCAATTGGTAATTTAAATTCTTTGTTCAATTTCTGCCAAATTTCTGGATAATTCCTAGCTTCATTGTAAACCGTATTCCTACCATTTGTATCATTATTTTTTCTATCTTCATCAAGCTTTTCAAAATTATCGCTGATAAGTTGGTTGAGTCTTAAAAATAGATCATAATAGAATAGCTTGTTTTTGTTGCTCAATAAGATATAATTAGTTCTTGGAAACCGTTTTTTTTTCATTTTCATAAAATTAATTAACCCATTTTGAAAGACACCTCTGATACGATTCATTAAGCTAAGCTCGCTTAACTTTTGAACCCTAGGTTTGAATTTAAAGGAGCTCTTATCGATGGAAAAAGGAGGTTTCCACTCTTGAGGGGGTTTCACTTTTATCATGCCATATTTTTCTCCTAATAGCTGAATTTCTGGGGACGATAAGTATATTATAGGATTATCAAATTGCTCTTGTGACGGATAAACAGTAGGGACCGGTTTAAGCTTCTCCCTAGTTTCTTTATCAATCATATTATTTTTTTTTTTTTCAATTTTTTTTTTATTTTCCTTCTAGTTTAAAAACAGTCTGTTTCTAGAAAACTTTTACCCCTTGTTTTTTTAAAAGAAAATGTCTAACGATAAACTTATTTTACCAGCTTCAATTTAATAAAGAGCAAACATATAGTTTGTATTATTGTGAAATATTTTTATTTTACTAATATAGAGCGATTAATACTCTATTTTTTATTTGGAAAGGTGCCCTTGATAAGCTGAAAAGTGATCTAAATCGGAACTTATGTTCAACAGGAAATGTGACTGTAACCAAAGATATAGGTTTATTTTGAAATATCAATAAAGTAGCCTTTACCAACAGCAAGCAAATTACTATAGAAAAAGCAAGAACAAAATTCAATATTAATATTCTACCGTGCTTGAAAAAATTGCTAATTGTGGTGATTTTTAGAACTGATATCCAAAAATTGGTGATTGGGAATTGTCCTCTCTGTTCATGCGATGTTCGCTTCAGCATCGGTAGGGTTACTTTATACCCGTCGCTACTTTCCCGGGGCGGTTGCGCCGTCTCCGTACTTTTTCTTTTATTACTGAAGTCACTTGGTTTTCACATATACATATAGTAGTCAAGAAGCGTGCTACAGTATTAACTAACTACAAATATAACAGCTAATATCCTGTCATTTTTTATTTTTTAGTTTTGTGTTTTTTGTCATTATAAACATGTTGAAAGTTTGTAAATGACCTGCTTCCTTATCAATTGAGGTTGATTTTTGCCCCTAACATAGAGACTATGAGCCAATTCTAATAGTGGTAATTGTATTTTATCTACTATATAAATGGCTCAGATGGTGGAAGAATTTGTGATTCTGCCTGTTACTAGATTACAACTTGAGTAATTATTTTAGCATTTATACTTTTTAGCTAAGGTGTTCATTTGAACTGCTAGCCCAATCAAATAGTCAAAATAATTTTAATATTTTTTAAAAATAATTTTAAATCTTTTTCATAAAAAAAAAAATATGAGTTGGTCATATATTAGTAATGATTGCTAATAGCAACTACTCATCACATAACTGTTGCTTATAGATGCGTATTTGTACATGGAATCCTAGAAGGTCGCTTCTACTCCGACTTCTCTAATTTAGGAAATGGCGTGCGAATGTGTCAGCGCCCAAAGTGGACCCCATCCTTCACACTATATTTTTTATTTTATTTTTTTTTTTTATTTTTTTTTTTTTTCCAGCTTCACACCAGCTTCACACGACTTCCAATTCCTTCATCAATATGAATAATAGATAGATAAGAATACTATCTAAAATGTTGAAATCACAACGATTAATGACGCGAATTTGCTGTTTTTTTTTAATTTGTTTCACTACTATTGCAGCATCATTTTTGGCTATTAGTTTTCCTCGATGGATCTCGTCCTCGATTGACCAAAAGGTCTCAGTTAATAATCACCAGCAAAAACATGAATCTAACAGTAACAACCTGCCATTATCAACCCCTCAGATATCACTGTCAAAAAAAATACATGGTCGCTTTTTACATATAACTGACCTACACCCAGATATGTACTACAAGCCTGGAAGATCTACTCAATTTGCTTGTCATTCTGGTGAAGGAGGATCTTCAAAATATGGAGATGCCATGGCTGGTTGTGACTCTCCATATATATTAGTCGAAGAAACATTAGAATGGATAGACAAGAATTTGAAAGATGAAATAGATTTTATAGTATGGACAGGTGATAATGTTAGACACGATAATGATCGTTCAATACCTCGTACCGAACAACAAATATTTGACGTCAATGCTAATATTAGCAATCTTATGACATCAAAGTTCAAGAACCCAAATACTCTTGACCCTAGAGTTTTTGATGTTCCTTTGGTTCCTTCTTTGGGCAATAATGATGTTTATCCACATAATCTATTTGCTTTAGGACCAACTTTACAAACCAGATTAATATATAAAACTTGGTCCAACTTTATATCTCAAGAGCAAGCACATATTTTTGAAAAAAGTGGGTCATTTTTAAGTGAAGTAATTCCTAATAAATTGGCAGTCTTATCTATTAATACTTTATACTTTTTCAAATCAAACCCATTGGTTGACAATTGCGACAAAAAAAAACAACCTGGTTATACCTTACTTTTATGGTTAGGTTATACTTTGAAAGAATTACGAAAACGAGGAATGAAAGTTTGGTTAACTGGTCATGTACCACCAGTTCCAAAAAACTATGATTTGACTTGCTATAGAAAGTATATATTGTGGTTATATGAATATCGAGATATTATTGTTGGGAACTTATTCGGACACATGAATCTTAACCATTTTGTTCCATTAGATGCAAAAGCAGCCTATAAATCTTTAGAAAAGGATAAGTTAATGCCCGGATATGAAGAATTAATGTCTTATTTTAAAAACGAATTTGAATCTGAGATGAGAGATAAAGAAGAACAAGATAATGATGATGATGATGAATCTATTGATCTCGAAACCTTATATAAGGGTTTTGGAATTGATGATTCGCATAACGCAGCGGCGATCTTGTCATCTGAATTACATGCTTTAGGCGCATCTCCTGGTTTAAATAAAGTTGAATACATGGAAAGTGTAAATCAATTGTTTTATTCAAATTTGATTCCTTCAAAAAAAAAGTCATCCGGTAAAAAGAAGAAAAAGGGTAAAAATGACGGAACGAGATATTCAATCATTCATGTTGCAGGTAGCGTAGTACCAACATTTAATCCAAGTTTTAGAGTTTGGGAATATAATATTACTGATTTAGAAAATAATTCACATTATAAACATAACGACGAAAACGAACCAAAACTACAAAAAAGTGACTCATGGGATACTTTTTTCAAAAAATTGACTGTTAAAATTGATGAATTTGTGGATCAAGAAGATTATTTTAATGAGTACATGGAAATTTTTGATGATGATTTGAACAATATCCAAATATCAGCAGATAAATCATTACCACCAAAAACCCCTAAAAAAAAAGTACCACTTGGACCAGCATATTCACCTCAATTATTCAGTCCTGTTTCTTTTACTCAATATTATCTTGACTTGGCTAGTGTCAATGAAGGTTCAAAGCCTTTTGAATATGAAGTTGAATATACAAATAGTGATGCACCTTTCAAGATGGATTCTTTATTAGCAGACGATTGGGTTGAACTAGGACTTGAACTAGCAGAAGGATTTGAGAAAAAAACTGTTGAAAAAAAGAAAAACAGATGGAATAATTTTTTGGACAAAGTATTTATCAGCACAGATTATCAAGATTGGGTGGAACGCCAAAAAGATGAGACGAAGTGATTTCTTAGAAAGTTATTCAAATTTTATTTTTTTTTATTTTTTTTTATTTTTTTCGTTTCTTATGAATATTTGGGAGTTTAGCTATATACTATATAATATTTGTGTTTTTAGTTTTTGAATTTTACAGCATATTAAGCATAAAAATAGTGTTCAAGAATATTTTCAATACACCGTCATCACGTCATTTATTAGAAAATACGATAGTAGATACTAAGCGTAACATAAAAACAAAGCGATTATTGTCATTAAATAATAATAATAATAACAATAATACTAATAATAAAAGTTATCTTTTATTTATTTACTTCTTTAATGGCACGCCAAAGAATCACCGCCATTTCCATCAGCAATTTCGCCATTGCAACTTTCGTTATCAAAATTGCTACCCCAAAAATAATACCCCAATCCAGCTCCCATAACTACACTTATCATCAACCAACCATTATAAGTC
This sequence comes from Saccharomycopsis vini, assembly GCA_031124825.1. Taxonomy (NCBI): domain Eukaryota; kingdom Fungi; phylum Ascomycota; class Saccharomycetes; order Ascoideales; family Saccharomycopsidaceae; genus Saccharomycopsis; species Saccharomycopsis vini. The sequence continues at coordinate 59,531 of JASTUB010000033.1, forward strand.
ATAAACACAAGCATCAACATAAATGACCAACCTACTTGAATACTATACCATGAAGCATTAATCCATCTTATTCTTCTATCAAATGCGCTTGCTCGACCCAGATACATACTCGTATTATCAGCTACCCCGTTTGTTGATGTTGTTATGATCAAAGGTTTTGAATTTTTCTTGGACAAAGATATCTTTTTAAGATATTGACGATGACGCCAACGACAATATTCATATCCCAATGAAATTCCTGCAATAACAATCATTGAAATTAATAGATGAATTAAAGATGAGAGGTGCCACCATTGAAATACAACACAAACATCTTGATATTCCCAAGTAAATAACATATTCATTTTACAACTATTTCCGTGCTCGCCATGGCCTGGCATGTTGTGATCTGGCATATTGTGGTCCATTGCCATTTTCATGTTGCTGCTGCTGCCACTGCTGCTTATCATATGAGTATCCATCACCATTACTAATTTGATAACCGAATAGTTAAAAAAAAAAGAGAGAAAAAAAATATGTTAGAAGTAATTAACGACTAAGAAAAAAATAAAATAAAATAAAATAAAATAAAATAAAATAAAATAAAATAAAATAAAATAAATAAATAAATAAATAAATAAATAAATAAATAAATAAATAAATAAATAAATAAATAAATAAATAAATAAAT
>JASTUB010000340.1:0-18361 GCA_031124825.1 Saccharomycopsis vini
CCCGTTATAGCAAATTATATAACATATGTATAGATTTTAATATAAATCTAGTTTTACGTGTCGAAAAAAAAAAAAAATTATTTTTTTTACTGTTTATTTTTTTCCTATTTCAAGTCCCTAAAAGCTTTTGTCCTTATGTCCTTTTTTCCATCTCCTCTATTTATATTGTTAGTTATTTTCTTACGTCAACTGGATTCCCCTCTAGGGTGATCAGTTATTCTTATTACTTGCTATTCTACTATTTGTTTTGTATAAACTCCCTTTGTTTTCATAATTACTGATCACCCACTCTATATGGAAAGGGGAAGGGGATAAAGTCCAATATATAAGATTTTGGTTATAACAATAATTTGGGTGTAAATTATTGTAACATTTTTTTGAGTATTTGCAAGTACGATTTATGTCAGTTTAGTGTTAAAAACTTTTGAATTCCTTTTATTTAACTTTCTTATCATTTTATTAAACAGACAGGGGTTTATTTTTTATTGTTATATTTATCATGTTGATAATGCCACAGGGGTTTGTTATCTTACGAGCAAGAACTGATGCTCTTCTTACGTTTTCCCTTACTTTTGAAGTAAAATATGTTTCATTTTCTGAATGACTAACGGTGAAAAATAACAAATGGCCCAACTTTTCAAACTATTTTAGTTATTTTAAGATTGTACCCTTACATATATAAAATAGATTTCAATATATAAATCTAGTTCCCGGTATCCAAAAAAAAAAAAATAAAAAAAAAAAAGGGGGGAGAAAGAGATTATAGAACAAGTTATTTTTTAGCATCTTGATTTTTGTTTGGATTCTAAGCCCTTTGAAAAATAATAATAACAACCATACTTTTGTGTAATATGATTGATTTAATAAACAACAGATCTTTTCTATTGTGAATTAGGAAAAAACAACCAAATGCTGTTTAACCCTTATGGGTATTTGCTCATCTTCTTTCTTCATATGCTCATGGAGAAACTCCCTCAACAAGAAGTATTAGTTGATTTATATTTATTGATGTCCTTGCTAAATTTCTCTTCTTAGTGAATAGCATGTTCAAAAGTGAATATTTATTGTTGAAAAAAAAAAAAAAAAACAGACAAACAACATGTTATCGCTCACAAAGTGGCTTTTTCCATGTTTATAGCCAAAGATGATTATTTCTACCACTATTTCTTTACAAAAAATTCGTTTTAAACTTCAAAAACTAAAAACACCTCAATACATTTAAAAAAAAAGATAAGCAAAATATAATAGAAAATAAGTATATATACACAAAACCAGGTTTAAACTTAAAGAATATAATCAATCTAATATGGAATATAGTCTTTAAAGACAATAGCATTATTTTTTGCAGCCACAGCCTTTACCATCGGCAAAAGCTAATGTAGATGCAGCATCAGTTTGTGATTTGACAGTGGAGTCCCCTGTAGAGTATTTCTTTCTAGCTTCAGAGGTTGTTAATGAGTGACTTGGAATGACATCCAAGCCAGGGTTTTCTTTGAAGAAATTTCTAGGTCTCAATAAGACTTCAATCTTTTCTGCTGGCATGACACAGAAATCTTCTGGAGCTGGAAAATGAGAAATACCAAAAGTGTGGAATAAAATGATGTCTGAATTTTCAATTTTATCTGTACCTTGGCCAATCCATTTTCTCATACCGAGATTACCATCACCAGACCATTGAACAACATGGTTACCTGATGGGTGAACTCTACCATCATATTCATCTTCGGCGAATTGTTTTGCATTATAATCTTTATATGGAATAACAGTGACTGAGTTTAATGCCCACGGAGCACGCTTATAAGGTAATGAGCCTGGTTGAGCTAATAAAGGAGGACAAAAAGTTGAAACCAATTTATAAGATACTGGTTTTTTAGAAAATGGGTGAAGCTTGTTTGGATTGAACAAATCCCATGATCTACCAGTTGATGATTCATAATTAGTGATAGAGTCCTTGACAGTCTTAAAAACATTTTTTTCAGCATAGAACCCATTTCCGTACATATTGTCCGGATGCCCTGTTGGAAATGGAGAAGGCTTAGCATCAACAGCTGCGGCAGAATTGCCATCACCGTCAACTCTTGAATGAATTCTCAAAGAAAACAAGTGTTGATGATTGTGTGCATTGACGTTTGGATAAACAATAGTACCCCATGGTCCAATGTCTTCATCGTCAGTACATACATAAGTGTTTAAGATACCGGTCAATTTAACTTCTAATTTGATCGAACCATCTTGCAAAAATGTCCAGTAGATACAATATTCGTAGTTAGCAGCAGTGAAAATTTGAGAAATAATCAATTTAGTGGCTCTAACGACAGTGCTAGTTTTATAATCATCTCTAAAATCAGAATGTTTGTATAAAATACCATCATCTTCTTCATGAATACAAACAGCATTTTTAACAGTAATTGGTTCACCAGCACTGTTAACCATATTGGCATCCAAATAGTGGATACTACCTTTACAATCACATCCAAGATGTAATGGGTTTGTCAAGAAACCAGCACCATATTCACCAATGTCTAAAGCATGCTTTCTATGATGTGGAAATTTTGGAGAACCATATGGAACAATCATTTCACAAAGGGACATTCTATGGAAGATTGGTCTAACTTCTCCATGATCATTATAGGAAATATCAGATAAGACAATACCTTCTCTATAATTGAAACCAATATGAAGTTTGAAGTTTGACCATTCGATGATATTGTTGTTCATTTTAAAAGAAACACCTTCTGGCTGTGTGACATTGATTGGCTTAGCATCTGTTCTGTAACCACCATATTTTTCTTTAACACCTTCTTTGTGGAAATTAGCGTGTGGGTATTTTGATAAAGGTCTACGAACTTTTGGAATATCAATGTAGATGACTTTGCCCAAATGAGGATCCACAATTGGACAGAAATCTAATGGGTGGGAATATTGTGAGTCATCTTCATGGGATCTATAGTAAGGCAAAGCTTGAATCAATCTTCTAGAAGCTCCCCATCTTTCATCATAACCAATAGCCCATGAGTCGCAATAAATTTTATCAATGTCAGAAGCTGGGACACCAGAGATTTCACATTGTCTAATAACTTCTGGGTCAGATCTGACAATGTCTTGAACAGGACGAGCATCTGCAGCACAAATCATAGGTTGAAAAGCAGCAGTAGAATCAAGATGAATGATTGATTTTGTAGCGAGATCAACCAAACCTTCTTGAACACCATTGAAACCTTTCACCAACAAGATGAAGTAACCAATTCTTGGACAAGGAGCATTTTTTTCTTTCCAAGCCAAATATTCTGATTTTGAAGGTTCTTTCAAAGTAATGGAATTGAAAATTACCTCTTTATTTTCTTTGGAATAATGTTCTTTAACAATAGAGGAGACTAACAGAATTTCCACCACAGACAATGGATCAAGTGGATTGACTGGAGAAGAAAATGTGGAAGTGGTGTGGGACGCAATTTGACTTAAGCGGTTCATAGTAAATGTGATGAATTAATATAAATCTAATGATGAAAAAAAAAAAAAAATAATTCAACGAAAAGCAGGTGGTTATTGTCGATGATTTATAATTGGTTTGAAAGATTGGCAAAGAGGATCACAAACTGTTTCGGAATAATCCAAAAGAGACTACACGCGCCATCAACTAGTTTTGTTAGTTCTATTTATTTTCCGCTCCTATCTTTTTTTGTTTGAAAGGATACTTTTGGATTATGTGATGTGTGGGTGTAAAGATAAGGGGGTTGATTATATTATAATAGTGCTGCGCGATAAGCATACGATTGACAGTTGGAATACATATACGTAGCATGGCAAATTATTCATGAATAAATATTTTGATTACATGAAAAGATACACTTTGTTGAAAAATACAGAAATTACAAAACATATTCATCGAAATAAAATAAAGAGCGGAAAAACAGAAAACAGCAAAGAAGTCAAAAAAAAAAAAAAAAAAAAAAAAAAGAGACTTAATTGTCTTATCATTATGATAATCCAGGTGTTTTTCTTTTTTAGTTGAAAAAATGTCAAGAACCAACACCCCCTTTAAACCCCTTTAATTTTCAAGATTATGTATATAAATGCATGCACATGTATATATCAGAGCACCAGATCAAAATTGAAACAGAGAAAGAAATCAATAAAAAACCATCAGACTGACACAAATAAAGATGAATCATTCATATGAATAATATTATTGTTTGTTGCGAGCCCTTTTTTTTTCTTGGAAGCTGACTCTTTGATTTCAGATAGTGAGCGAAATCGGAGATCAGAACCCCAGTTTTTTCCAAACAAAAAGGGCTAATCACACATACATGGGCTATATTTACGGCCGGACGTGGTTTTCCGACTAAGAATTAAGCCTTTACATTGTTGAAACATTTATAATTACATTAATATATTGTAGATACTATTGGTTCAATTGCTATCTAGATATACAATAGGTATGAAAACAAAAGTTGCAAAAACACAACCCAAACTTGAGTATCTTATAATATTCCAGATCATTCATTACCAAGGGTATGTATATGACCTTATCTTTTTTTTTTTATTTTCACTATTTCATGACCCTCAATTTTTTTTTCTTTTTTTTTTTATTTTCACTAATTCATGACGCTCATTTTTTTTTTTTTTTTTTCATTATTATTATTAATTTTGTTTGATTATGTTTTTTTTTTATTGTTGTGTTCTCATTTCATTGTACTTTTTTTTTTTTGCCAAAATATTTTGAAAATCATCAGTATGAAGCATGAAAATTGGAAAAAAAATTCGATGGTTGATCACTCGAAATTATTTGTTTCTTCAGACTCAACTCAGTGTATAAAAAATAATTTGGAAATTAGGAAATTGAGTATGCTGTTGTTATAACCGAGCGCATTAATCAAGAATTAGTAATCATGTTTTTAAATTTTTACTTCTAAAATTTACGTAAGAGACAACAACATGCAAAAACAAAGTACAGCACCTAGAATCACACATATTGTTGTATATTTTTTTATAGTAGATTCGATACAATTCTACTCTATTTTTTTTTTTTTTTTTTTTTTTTTTTTCATTTTTTGACATCTATGCATGCTGAGAACATCGCATCAAGCGATTAGATCAAATTCCAAAGCTTTTCAACGACTTAACATCTTCAACAACGCAAAAATAAATTTTTATAATCCACTAATATTTCTTTCTAGTAATTATTTGAAACTTTACCATTACCACTGTTTATAATTTATAACAAATATACTCTAATCAACCAAAGAATGTCTACATATCCAACAACTTTCTAATATCCCAAAGATTACCCGTGGCATCATCAACTAGTTTTTTTTTATAAGGAATAAAAAAAAAAATAAAAAAAAAAAAAAAATATATAATCGGTAAAGATTTAATGAATTTGAAAGGAAGTTTTTAATAATATATAGAAAAAGTTGCTTTCACTTTATTACGTTTCCGAATTTTTTTTTGTTCTCCAAAGAGATAGGGTTTATTATCTTTACTTTCTATTTTCCCTCCATCTATTTCTGACTTTATTCATTCAATTCTTTTTTTTTTTTTTTTTTTTTTTTTTTTTTTTCTTTTTTTTCTCTTCTATCTCATCTACAAGGCTTTCTTTCACCTGAAATAATTGCCATGAATAATAGCAACAACTTTTTCAACCCTCAAAATCCACTTTCGAATAATAATTATGATTGCCAAAAGAGACCTTTCATAGATGATTCATTTATTTCTTTGAAAAGCAAGAATCAGAGCATGAATAATCTTACAAACTCCAATTACTCCATCTTTCTTTCAAAATCCTCAAACACGGCTAATGAACCTGAAATCTCTTCAAACTTTAGCAATAGCATCAATAATACTAGTAACACAACCGAGAATTCAATTACTTGGCTCAACGATGGTTGTGGCGGTGACTATAATTCTTTACACAACGATCTAAACTCAAGTCTTATGGGAAATAACAATAGCTTTGGAACTACAATAAGTTCTAACGGAAATAAATCTAACAACAACAATAACATATGGTCGATGTCTTCCCTGACTCAGTTTTATCCCACTGATAATTTTTTTTCTGGATCAACAACAACATCAACTTCTGCTAGTACCATCAACTCAACTACAGGGTCGTTAATAAGCAACACCATTTCTTTTGCAAGCGTAACTTCTGGAATCAACAATCCTAAAGAACATTATACCTTGGCAAATAACGCAGAATCCTCTTATGATAATTGTATTATGAATAACTATAATAGTTATCGCAGGAATAATAATTCTTCAAATCTCCCCACTACTGCATTTTCATCATTTGATCCCGCAAGCTCGAACATTTCTTCATACCTAGACATCAACACAACAAGTTTTTCCAATCTTACTGCGGATAACAATAACTCTAATTATTCCAATAATTTTAGAGATAAAAATGCTTTTAGGAATGAGGGATCACGTAGTAACCAAGAGACTGCTTCAGCAACTCCGCTTCTCAATTCTAATCTGTACTCAAAATTTTTCCCATCTCCAGTTAGTGAAAGGGTTACATACAATCACAATACAACACACAATACTCCTCAAATTTTGAACAATGGCAATTGCAATGGAATAAATGAATCAATTACACATTTAAATCTATCATCATCTATCAATTCTCCTACAGACTTGAAGCATTTTTCCGATAATTTTTCTTTTGACTCTACTTTTAATCTGTCGCTGGCAAGAGAATTTACACAGAATGATGGCACATCAATTAATTACAAGAACCCAGCGAAAGTAACCAATAATCATGATTTATTCGGTGCGCGCTTATTGAATGACTCAAATTACACAATATTAAATACATCCAACACCATTTTGGATACATTAAAAGAAAAATCTAAGGAGTCATCGGATATGTCTTTTAAAAATGAAGAAGATGTTTTTCCTAATTTTGTTTATAATGATCGTAGTAGTGATACTGATCCATTTTTGGTCAATTCTGTGAATTACAATAAAAATAACAGAAATCTATTCTTCAAGAGTAGTCCTGCACATGCTCATCAACAACAATTTGATTCTAATCAAAATCAGCATAATATCTGTTCAAATATACCCTCTTTTCAACTCCCTGACTTAAGAAGATTAAATTCAAATGACATTAGATCTGTTGATTCAAATGGTTTTCATTCCTCTAATTATCAGTGTTCAAATGGTATTGATGATAGTGTTAAAAATTTCCAGAGTATGGGAAAATCTAACCTTGATCTTTACCTAAGTTCTAGCTTATCTCAAGATGGTGGCACCAAGCCTATAGTGAAATCAAAATCACAACTGAAGAGTCAATACTGTCATAAAATATCGGATAACCAAGAACAACAGAAACCACACCAAGGGCAATTGTGGCAGCAACATAAACCTGATTCAAAAACAATGGAGGAGGAGGACGCAGAACAAGACAACTATGAGAATGGAGAACAGATGCATTTCAATTTGATAACTAGGCATAATAACTTAGAATCAGAGATAGAGACGCTAGATAAAGCTCATTACGAAACAATTCGCAAAAGCAATAACGATGAAAATGACATTCCTGTCTCTCTAGTAGGATTCAATTTAAACCCATCAAAATCTAATGAAATTAATGAAAAGAAGATAAATAAGCATGCTGATCCTGCAGATTCTTTGGAATTTCTTGCAAATGAACACATAACATATCCTGAAGGTTTTTCTTCCACATTTTATAAAAGAGCTAAAAACAATTTCATGTTTGTTAGAGAAATCCAAGTTAAGTCAACGATAGTAAAATCTAGAGGCTATTCCAATATAGAATTTCGAGTCAGTGTACCATCAATTCCTTTATCTTCTAAAGAGCGTGGCAGCACAAAAGAATTCTCGAACATGACAATAGCAAGCAAATCAAGTTCGCTTGGAAATAATATAGAATCATCAACAAAGAAAAAGAAATATAAATCCTATGCGGTGCAGATCAGTTTGAGCGAGCTTGAAGGCAAAATTGGGGGTCTTCGAGTTTCAAAGCAACAAGTAATACAACAATTACAAAAACATATAAAGACTACAGGCAACAAAAGAACTGAGAATACCATCGGTGCAAATCAACACGATAGTATTAGTTATCGTGTTACTTCTGAAGGCAACGTTAAAAGATATTCTAATTTTAGGAAGTCTAGTAAGCAGAAAGATTCGAGCTCCTACCACAGAAAAAGTTATTCCAGTAATATAGCGGTGAAGTGAATTGTAGCTTGATTTTTTTTTTTTTTTTTCAATTTTTTTGATTTATTTTCTATATATTTTCTAATTTTTTTTTTTTTTTTTTTTTTTTTTTTTATTTTGTTGATCAGTCCAAGTAAAAAAAAGAAATTATACTGATTATAATAAAATTGATGAATTGTTTATAACATATCGAGTTGATTTGATCATAAAAATTTCCAAACATATGCAAGTACCATATCAGTAATACATATAGCTACTTATAAAGGCGTTTAACTATTCAGGCATTTTGAGGTTATGAGCGAACTCAGGCGGTTCTTGAGATTCTCAGAACAACTCGGGAAATTTCTTGAAAAAAAGTCTTAAAAAAAAGAGAAAAAGAAAGAGAAGGCAAAAAAAAGCACAATCGCTGAGTTTAACTATAGCGAAAACTATAAATGAGTTCTCGAATAGCATCTGTTATTCGTAATTCGAGCTTAAAGAGGAAAAACTCTTTGTTGGTTACAATCCAGCATAGGGCTTACAAAAACCTCCCTAATAATGCATTAAGATCAACATCATGGATACTTAAGGAGAATCATCAAAGTCTATTTGCAAGGCAATTTTCCTTGTCTTCTGTGGCAAAAAATCAAGAGTCTAAGAAAGACGAAAAAAAAAAAAAAGCAAATAAAGAAAAAGATGAGTCTGAAGAGGAGAAACACAATTCAAAAAAAGATTCTAAGCAAGGACCAAATGAAGACAAACCAGTAAACTTCAATGATTATTTCAAATCTAAAGAATTTATGCAAAGTATATACATGAGTGTCGCAGGTACACTAATGTTGTTATGGTTGAATGCTAGCTCTAGTGACGAAGAATCCCAAACTCTCACTTTCCAGGGTTTCAAAACTCAGTACCTTGAAAAAGGTTTAGTGAAGAAGATTTGGGTTGTGAATAAATTCCTTGTTGAAGCTGAGTTATTAGAGCATACTGGAGAAAGCAGTGGATTATCAAGAAGAAATGTTGTTGCTTTTACAATAGGATCAGTTGATATTTTTGAAGAGCAGATGAGTGCAGCTCAAGATAAGTTAGGAATACCATCGGCCGAAAGAATTCCAATTGTCTATATTGAAAAAACATCATGGGTTAACTACATTGCACCATTCCTTCCAACAGTTTTGTTGTTAGGTGGTTTATATTATATTACTAAAAGAATAGGCTCACCATCAGGTGGTGGGCCTGGAGGGATTTTTAGCGTCGGTAAATCCAAGGCTAAGTTATTCAACCAAGAAACTGATGTTAAGATCAAATTCAAAGATGTTGCCGGATGTGAAGAAGCAAAAGAGGAAATTATGGAGTTTGTATCATTTTTGAAAAGTCCTAAAAAATACGAAGACTTAGGTGCCAAAATCCCAAGAGGTGCTATTTTGTCTGGTCCCCCAGGTACTGGTAAAACCTTGTTAGCAAAAGCCACTGCCGGTGAAGCTGGTGTTCCATTTTTGTCTGTTTCAGGTTCTGAATTCGTTGAAATGTTTGTAGGTGTTGGTGCTTCAAGAGTCCGCGATTTGTTTAGCAATGCTAGAAAAATGGCTCCGGCTATCATTTTTATCGATGAAATTGACGCCATTGGTAAATCAAGAGCCGGTAAGAACAGCATGGGATCTAATGACGAAAAAGAAGCTACATTGAATCAATTATTAGTTGAAATGGATGGTTTTGAAGGATCAGATCATATTGTTGTGCTTGCTGGTACTAATAGACCTGACGTGTTGGATAAAGCTTTGTTGAGACCTGGTAGATTTGACAGACATATTTCCATTGATAGACCTGACATTGAGGGTAGAAAAGCTATTTATTTGGTGCATTTGAACAAATTAACTTTGGATTTTGATAAAAGCGATACCGAGAAACTACATGACTTGGCTGGCAAATTAGCAGCATTGACTCCAGGTTTCTCTGGTGCCGATATTGCGAACTGTTGTAATGAAGGTGGTTTGATTGCTGCAAGACAGAACTCGGAAGTAATTAAATTGGAGCATTTTGAACAAGCTATCGAGAGAGTTATTGCAGGCCTAGAGAAAAAATCGAGAGTTTTGTCACCTACAGAAAAGAAAACTGTGGCTTATCACGAAGCTGGTCACGCTATTTGTGGTTGGTTCTTGGAATATGCTGATCCATTATTAAAAGTTAGCATCATCCCAAGAGGCCAAGGTGCTTTGGGTTATGCACAATATTTACCTGCAGATCAATATTTGATTAGTGAAGAACAATTTAAACATAGAATGATAATGACCCTCGGTGGAAGAGTATCTGAAGAATTGCACTTTCCATCCGTTACAAGTGGTGCCTCAGACGATTTCAAAAAAGTAACTCAGATGGCCCAGGCTATGGTTACTCAATTAGGTATGTCCAAAGAAGTCGGGTTTGTTTCATTTAGTCAAGATGGTGGTCAAGGGTTGCAAATTCATAAACCATATAGTGAAAAAACTTCTAAGTTGGTTGATCTTGAAGTTAAGAGAATAGTTGACGAAGCTCTTGAAGCCTGCCGTAAGTTATTGAAAGAAAAAATTGATTTGGTGGACAAAGTTGCCGAAAGCTTGTTGAAAAATGAAGTGTTAACCAGAGATGATATGTTAAGGCTCTTGGGAAAAAGACCATTCAAAGAAAGAAACGATGCTTTTGAAAAATATTTAGACCCAAAAATAAAATCTGCACCACCTCCACCACCTAACGAGGTTGCTCAAAATTGATTTTTTTATATGAGTTTTATCATATTACCTTGTATATATATTATCTAATTCCAATTCAATAAAATAATATCATTATCTGCTACAATTATAAGATACCGAAAATAATATATCTTTCAAATAATATTGAATGCAGGATGTGTTAGTGCCTCATAAGTGAGGACGAAAATATAATAGCTTTCGAAGAGTATTTAAGGAACAAATTCGCACCTCTAGAGTTTTGTTCTTAAATTATCCATGTAATTGTTCGACAAGAGGTTTAGTTCTGATTTTGACTGGCATTGGTTGCGGAGCAAAATTTGCATATACATCAAGCGGGCGGGAATAGAAGAAGTGATGTCAAAAAAAAAAAAAAAAGGAAAAAAAAAGAAACAAAAAATAATAAAAAAAGAAAAAAAAAAAAAAAAAAATAGCAAAATAAGTTCCAAGGTGATGGTGAAATGATTATCTTTAAATACGATTCTTTGATTATCCTCCAGTTTAATGAGCAATAGCACACCTTCAAAAAGAACACTGGAATCATTAATAAACAATAATGATACGTTTGAATCGACGAAGAATCAACCACCTCAAATAATACGCAAAAAAAGAAAAAGATTATCCTGCGATTCATGTAGGAAACTCAAGACAAGATGTGACAAAGTTCCAGGAAGTTTGAAATGTCATCGATGCACCATGTTGAAGATACATTGTTCTTTGGAAGAGCAAGGTTTTCATACACAAGGAAATATACCTGAAAGTAGTATTAGTAACGATAGTACTATTATTAATAGTAACGTCAATAATATCAGCTGCGTTGCAGATAGTGTTAGTTTTAATGATGATGAAGTTCCTGTGAAAAAAGAGAAAGATTATGCCAAAATTGAAAATATGACGACCATCTCATCAAAGGACATGGGTTCATCTTTAGAAATGATTTTGAAAAAACTAGAGTCATTTGAAAAAAGATTTGACGATCTTAATAAAAAAATAGATAATTTACAAACCAAAAATGAGGAAGGGGATGAGAAGCAGCGAGAAGACTATTTGGAAACTTCAAACATGTCTCTTAGAGACCTTAATAGGGGATTCACATTAGTGAAAGATTCTGTTGATAATATTCATTTAGATTTTTATAAAGATTCTGCTCCAAATAAGCTAACCACTTCATTGGATAGGAGCCTTCACAAAAAGCCTGATTCATACAGCTTTTTCCAACAAACATGCAATGAATTCGTTAAATTATTTGAAGAAAATAAAAAATTATATCTCAAATTGGCGAGATCATTTCTTAAAACGAGTCACTTTTGGATTATTCCAGGAGGAATTCAAAAAATCGACGCAAAATATGTCTATGACCATCCCTTTATTGCGTGTGTTTTCGTTCTAATTGGAATGTGTTTTGATCAAAGTGAAACCTACGTGGAACAACAAAAGATTTTATATGATATTGTTATCAAATTGCTAAGTAAAGCGTCCTTGATGGATAAATTAACAGATCATGATATTGAAGCTATAGTTTATATGTCGACCTTCAATATTAGTAGGAAATATGATGCAGAGCAGCTCAAATTGAATAGATGGAATTTAGCTGCTTTAACAATGAGTCATGCAATTTCGACATTTGATTTCCGAGACATGTTCTCCTCTATTTTCATCAAAAAGGATAGAGATCCAGATGTACTATTTCATTTGCGAATATATAACTCTTTGTTAGTGGGGTTTCTTCAAGCTTCTTTGGATCATAGCCGACCAGTCTTAATAACTATTGATTATTTGAAATTCGCCAAATTGATATTGAGACATCCTTTGATTTTGAATGGTGACAAAATCGTAGTTACCAAGTTGAATTTACTCTATGAAATTGTGATATTAACACACGATGAAAATTTTGCTATAGATGTGTTGAATGACGTAAACGTTAAAAATTCAAAATTTTTCAGTACTGATGGCCAGCTATTACAGCTTCCAGTACTAGATAACTGGAGAAAAGCCAATAGAAATTTGATTATAAATGATGTGGCCAGAATTTTAAACCATGCATATTATTATTATTATATTTACATTAGTCAAAGAATCATTGAAGATATTAAAGTAAAGCATAAACTTCTTTATCCTGTCCAAGGTAAATCATTCAATGAAGAGCAAGCAAAGGCTTTTATTGCATTAACTAAAATTTGCATCAATACATCCATAAAATACTCTCTTAAGTTATTAAAAAGTTTTTCAGAATTGCATGATTACTTTATCAAAGGATCACCCATGTTCCAGAATGATCAAATCATTTATGCTGCTGGCACTTTGTTCAACTTGTTGAGAGTCATGAGATCACTCAAAAACCGTGAAACTGCCATGAGTCTCATTGCCAGAATATACTGGAAACTCCAAAAAATGGCAGACACAAAAAATGACGCCACTGACACACTCGAGAAACTTTTAAAGATGATTATTGACGCATTTGAAAATTCTCGTCCTGATCCGGAAAGTATAAGCAATTCTGAATCAATAATCATCGTGGAAGACCAAGATGATATAGAATATGAAGTTTTGCAATCTGCTTGGGAGAAATATAATTTCAACAACTCTGATAGCGATGTTGAAGAGGAGATAGGAACAGAATCTGACGTAACATCAATGTCTTCCCCTGTTTCTTTGAACAACAGCAGTTCCGTTATAGTTAACAACAATTCCAACATACGAAGTGCAAGTAGTTTTAATCAGCCATCTGTCACTTATCCAATATCTAATATAAGGTCCCCAAACCCAATTTCTAGGCCTTACAGTGAGTCAATTAGAAGATCTAGTACACCGGATCAGTTGCTTTCTTTAGGGACCTCTGCTAATAACAAAGGCATTTTCACGTCAAATTATCTTAAACAGAAGCAGCCCCAAAAGACACAACAGCATGTTAGTGCTATGTTATCAGGATCTACAAGTGTCTTACGGCCTCAATCACCTTCGTCTGCTTTATCTAATTCACAAGCAATCCTTCCTTCAAAAACGCATTCATCGTCATCAATATCAGGCCTTAATAATAGCGAGCGTTATGGCATTATTAGATCTATGCAAGAAGCTACACCTAAGAACGACACCAATAATTCTATGAATGGTGATTCACCTGCATATCAACAATATCCACAGCATGATCTAGAGATTTTTAGTTTCCCGCTTTTGCCTTTGATATCACCCTCTTCATCTAATGGAAATATTATTGATTCTTCCACCAATGTGGAATCAAGGATTTCTCATCGACAGGAATATCAACAACAGAAATTCTTCAATATTGATAACGTAGATCTCAAAAATGATAGGAATGATTCCTCAAACACGAATATGGTTCAGCCAGTTTTCCAGTATAATTTTGGCGAGGTAGACAATATTCAATTCCCAGATGCTTCAGGTTACGAAAATTATCAGGAATTCATTCAAGCATTATTTCAAAGTAACAAAAATGATGAGAGCAATACAGGCCAAAGCAATGGAATATGAGTTTTGGCACACTCTTTTTTTTTTTTTTTTTCATTTTTTTTATTAGGGAATTTTTTTATCGTTTTGATACATACAGAATCTATACGTTTTCATTTCTAAGACAATTCATACTTGTACTCGCTCAATGGGTAGCTGTATTACAATCATTTTGATTTGAAAGTGAAAGATAGATTTATAAGGATTTTGTAACAAAAAAAAAAAATTAAAAAATAAAAAAAGCTGTTCTAAATTAATGCAAGTTTATTCACAACAAGTCAAAGAATAAAGAATAAAAATAGAAGGCAAAGATGTCAATTATAGTTAGCATTGCTAAGATATAAAAACTAGTATAGATGCTTGGACTTGCAATTGTTACTCCCATCATTAGTACATGAAAAAATAAAAGCTTGAAGTTTGTCCATATTATATTTGAATTGGTTATGTCTTTTTCAAAACTAATCGCTTGTGGTAACCAAGATGTAATAGACTCGACATCATGACCATTGTTATTGTAAAATCCCATACTACTGCAGCACTGATTGGAATAAAATTTAGATATAAAGAAATTTGAAAGGATGAATTCAGTGAGTATAATTGTTACTTTTATGAAGAAATAAAACCTGAAATCCGTTTCCATAAGCCTGGAAATATTTTTATAATATCTAATAAAAATTTCAATATAAAAAGCTTTATCATCGCCTTTGTGTAGAATAAAATCACTGGACAGAGATAGTCTCCTTGATAATACTCTAGATGGACCAGCGGCTGATCTTTTCCTATTCCCAAAATTCAATTTGGTGGATAAATGCGAACTTGTGAAATCCGAATCAGGATGGGAGGACGTGAGTTCCTTGATAATTAGAGCATTCAAGGTTTTTAACAATTCATGAGTAAGAACTCTTTCAGAAGGTACACGGCTAAGTAGATTTTTCAAGATACTATAAACTTCATCTGGCAAGTCCTTCCGAAAGTGCTTGTCTTTAAACAAGCTGGAAGATAAATATTCTTTGAAATTAAAGTTCTTTATTTGTGCCCTCAAGCCAGAATAATCAGTGTCTTGAAGCACTGATTCGTAAGGTAAACAACCAAAGCACATGAAAAATAAGATCATCCCCAAACCAAACATATCAGTCTGTTTGTTGAACTCATTTAGAACTTTGGTATTTAAAGTGTTTTTCGGTATTAGTAACTCAGGCGCAACAAATTCTAATGTACCAGTTGCGCCAGTAGAGTTTCGAGTTTTTCCTTCAAACTGACTTTCCCCAAAATCAGAAACCAAAATACTAGGCAAAGAAAGATATTTTTGAAATAATTGTTGATCATAGATATTGCTCTTATCAAAATCATCATATACATCATCATATCGTGTCGAAATTAAACAATTAGAAGGTTTCAAATCACGATGTATGATATGGTTCACATGTAACTCATGTACTCCTGTTACTATATCTTTAAAAAACTTGAGTATCTCAATCAAGTCTAAGTTTCTTGAAGACTCATGTAAAGTATCGACTATTCCTTGTTTCTTTTTTTTCCTAAGTTCCCTGACCTTTTTTTTTCTCTCTTCAATACTATCATTATATGGTTTCTTCAAATTGTTAACGAGAACATCGAGATTTCCCCCATCACAATATTCAGTTAATATAAAGGCACATGGAACTTTTGGACCAAAGTCGGTAATCAGACTAATTTCTAACCAAACATGATTGTATTTAACTAGATTCTTATTGGAAGTGCTCAACAAACACAATAGTTCTACTTCTTTTAAAATCTTACGCAATCCTTTTGTATCGTTTCCTATAGGAATTTTCTTGACAGCAAAGTAGCCTAAAGAGAAATCATTAATGAAATGTTCAACCTTATATACCACAGCATTAGAACCTCTTCCTAGAAGCGTATCAATCTTGAAGAACTTATCGAAGTAGTTTTGGGTAAATAAATTATTAGGCAACTTCTGGTACATATTCTTTGGGTCGGATTCTAGAGTAGGGGTGCTAAATCTAATATTTTCCTCTGAATAGGCTAAATTGGTATTGGAAGCTGATTGATTACCACCAAAATAGTTCTTAGTGGGATGTTCATGCGTATCAAGAATTCTTGCCACACTGCTATTATTTTCACTTTCAAGAACATATGATCTCGCAAGGAGTTTAAAATAATCACTATTCATATACGCGCCCACGCCATAAGAGTTATTGACATTACTATTAGTATCTTTATTGAATTTGAAATCAACTGGGGCGGTAGAATCATGATTGGAAGCATCATGTACAGAATGCGAACGGATTTTAGAACCACAATTGGGGCAAATAAACAGATTATCTTGATGGGTAACTTCTTCCTTCGAGTTGTTAGCAAAGTCGAATGATGAATTAATTTTGACTAGTTGAAACTTATTTGAATTAGGGTCATGTAGAATCATGGCATCTCTAGATGGGTCATGTCTAAAGTTGCTATGTTAGTAAAGTTATATGTTATGGAAAAGTCCCGACTAAATCTGTGTTTCATGTAACATACAAGACCACTGTGAGATCCTTATGATCGCCATTGAAGAGCACCAAAGACATTTCTTTTGCTTCAGGTTTCTACATTTATTTCACATTGATAGATTTGTAGCTTAGCAAACGTTTGAGGAACAACTTTTTTTTTTTTTTTTTTTTATTATTATTTTTTTTAGGTCGCATAAAGTGAAGGGTGTGTTGTACCCCGCAATGTCAATGCATGTATTTTTAGTTCAAGACCGATTTTACAAAAAGAAGCACACTCCCATATTTAGCTAATAATATATAAGAAAGTTAAGAAGAAGTGAAAATTAAATAATTTATAAAAACAAAGAGAGAAAAAACAAAATATAAATCTTACATTTTACAGAACAAGATATTACAAACAGAATGGAAAATTTTTAACACAAAAACAATCAATTATGATTATTTCTAGTGAAACTTCTTCTGCGTCCATGAAACCCATTTCTACCTTTAAACCCGCCTCTACCAAATTTTCTTGGTTTTTCAATTCTACCAGATTTCGGTCCACTCAACTTTATACCTTTGACTTCGTTATACAAAGCAGAGCCTTCTGAGACACCCCACTTTTCAATTCTTGCTAAATCTTTTTCTAAGCTTTGAAGAGCTTCCTCATAACCATTTTCTTTGAATTTTTGAGCACGTTCAATTTTTTTCTTTATGATTTCAATAGCGGATGCTTTTATCTCTTCTTCAGTCATTTCTTTCAGTTTTCCTTCTTCGTTTTTTTTTTTATCTTCTTTTTCACTTTTGTTTTCTTTTGAACTTTCACTATTCTTGATAGGATAAATGACCGTCAAATCACCTTTACTTTCTTTTATAGGCGCACCATCTTCTTTGGTTGATTTCTTAGACTCTTCAACACTTTCCGCTTCTTTTTTCTCAGACTCTTTAGCAGCTTGTTCTGCAGCTTGTTCTGCAGCTTGTTCTGCAAATTCTTTCTGTTTCACAGCTTCAGCTTCGGCATCAGCATCAGCATCAGCTTTTTCTAATCTAGCCACCAAATCACTTTTCACCCCATTGGTAGATAGATTTTTTGCTTTGAGTAGCTCTTTCAATTGAGCAACGGTTTGAGAAGAGTATTGTGCCATTTATGAGATTATATTCGGTAACAATTGGGCCTAGCTTTATTTTGTTGAGCAGGTACGTGGTATAAATGTTTATTCAATAATTAGACAGGCAGCATGTTGTTTCAATTTTTGTTCATCCAAAAAAAAAAAAGACCAAAGCAACCGCGTTTTTCCACAGGCATGGGCACGTGAATTTACATTGAAACAACAGGGTTTCAGAACCCCCTGTAGAGAGCAACCAATTTTGGATAGAAATAAATACAGAAACGTGACGCCTTTTGTTAATTATTTTTTCTTAGTGCTAATTTTGTGTATCTTTTGATTATTATTTGTTGTTGTTTTTTTTTATTTTTTTTTTTTTTTTTTTTTTTTTTTTTTTTTTTTTTTTTTTTTTTTTTTTTTTTTTTTTTTTTTT
>JASTUB010000341.1:0-18360 GCA_031124825.1 Saccharomycopsis vini
CAAAAACATTTCCACTCATCATCAGAGAAACCAAAGACATTACTGATGGTTTCACTCTGTGCTCCTTGTTTTTTCTTATTTATGAACTAAATTGTCACACTCATAACTCATCATTTCTCACGATACACACAAATAATTAGCGCCATGGCGCAGTGGAAGCGCGCATGGCTCATAACCCTGATGTCCTAGGATCGAAACCTAGTGGCGCTAATATTTTTCTTCATATTTTCTATTGTCTAAGTTTTTTCTACAGATGTAGTTGAGAACATAGATAGTTGCTCTTCCGTAATTTTTTTTAGATTTGGCTTATGTCTTAATTCATGTTCTGGTTTGATTAAGTTGATAGTTTCTCTTTTTCTTGTTTTACAATTGCTTTGTTGATGAATTAGAATGTGTTTAATCAAAGGTCCCACCTTGGAAATCTGTCTGTTAGTTTCTGACTGCAATATCATTAAGATCCCTATAAGTTCTTGTAAATAAATATATTTTTTTTGAATCAATTCCTGTTTAAGCAACAGGATAAACAGCCCTGTGAATCTCACAAAGTGACTTGGAACTATACTGGGTATTTTCAACATAGAACCAATCAAGTAAAAATCAAACCAAATGAAATTGAAAATCAAATAAACAAAAAAATTCAATAATAGCCAACTAATTATGATACTGGTAGTCAGGATTGATGTGTGAATCGTTATAGGTGTTATATATAGATATCAATAATTTTTCCCCTGTTCTGATAAATGAATAAGTAGTAGTGTTATAATACACATAAAGATATATATATCTATGTTAGGTCTATTGTTGTTCTTGTTGTACCTTATTCCTATGAAGTAATTGTAACGATTTTGATGACTTGATGAGGGCGTATTTGGCTATATATAGTGGTTGTAGGTTGCAGAGTGCTTGCTATGCGCCACCACCATCCTTGCGATATTTTCAATTTATGTACAAGATTAAGTTTTCAAAGGTTTGGCGTGCTTTTAATTTCAAACAACTTTATTAAAACTATAGCATAAAAAAAAAAAAAAAAAAAGAAAAACCTAAACTAGCTCCCGAGAATGCTAAGAAGAATTTTTAATAAAACTCAAGTCACAGCGACAACTAGGTTTGATTATAGATTGTGTCTTTCAGCACCTGTGAACCAATCATGCCCTAAAAAACTAATGGTAGTTACAACTCTAAGATTCCATTCAAATTCATATTCCCACTCTCATGATGATACTCATAAACATGATCATCTCAATGACCATTTTTCAGAACACCAAGATGACCATATTCATTTGAAGAGCTCGGAAACAGAAACTAATGATGAGCTCCGGTTTGGGGTGAAGGGAAAGAATTTTCAGTACATAAATGGCTCCTCTAATGATTCACCTACAACTTCTATCGGAAATGAAAATAATTATCATAAAAATATACTTGAAAAAGAACCTATTAATTATGATATAAGCCGTAGCAGCCTTAGTCACTCCCATTCACATTCTTCAAGTGGTGGTCATTCTCATACGCATTCTAGTGAGATATTACAAAGCTTAACAGTTAAAAAGGCGTTCTCTAATCCAGGAGCGAGAATAACAGTTATAGGGCTCTTGACAAATATTGGTATGGCGGTTACCAAAGGTGTCGGAGGTATTGTTTTTCATTCTCAAGCACTACTTGCAGATGCTGCCCATTCAATTTCTGACTTGATCTCCGACTTCCTTACTCTTTTTACGATTTCATTTTCTTCAAGACCTCCAAACGAGTTATTCCCAAACGGATATGGTAAAGTAGAATCTTTGGGATCTTTGTCCGTGAGCTCTTTGCTTTTAGTTGCTGGTATTTCTATAGGTTATTCATCTTTGTCACAAATTCTTGGGCCAATGATTCCTGCTTCAATTATTGAGAGTCTTCATTATTACCAAGAAGCTTTTCATATACATGCAAGCATAGGACATAGTCACGATCATTCACACAAACATGCTACAGATATCAATGCTGCTTGGATTGCTGGCGGCTCTATTTTAGTCAAGGAATGGTTATATCAAGCTACTCGAAAGGTTGCCATAAAACAAAACTCTAACGTCTTGTTAGCAAATGCATGGCATCATAGAGTTGATTCGTTAACTTCAATCGCTGCACTTTTAACAATTACTGGAGGTATATACTTCAACGTTAGTTGGCTAGATCCACTTGGTGGTTTAGTTGTATCGGGATTTATTGTGAAGGCTGGCTATGACGGATTGAAAAGCTCAATTTTTGAATTAATTGACCGTTCTATTCCAACTACTGATTCTACCTACATTGAATTCAAAAGTGAGATTGAAACAATTTTGTCTGGCTTAATCACTAACAATAATAGTAGAAAACCTTACAGTATCGATGAATTATCCATAATATCAAGCGGTCCAAATTATGTGATCAACAATTTACGTTTGGTCGTCCCTAAGCAAAGGTGGGAAAATGTATTGACAATCAATGAGTTTGAAAATGTCACCAGAGTTTTAAAAGAGAAATTATTTTCATCGAGACCTGATTTGAAGAAGATTTCAGTGGAACTTGTTGAAGAACATGAGCAACATATAGAGAATTTAAATAAAAGTGATTAAGCGCCATAGGTAAGCTGAACAAACTTATATTCATATCCATAAACCTAAAAAAGAGAAAATTAAATGTATGCTTTGTTGAAATTAGATTTGGTTCTGTTTCAATGCTATATTTATTGTTTTGTTTTATTTTCTATTATTTTGTTTTCATTTCAATGCTTTCATTTTTCCTCCTAGTTTTTTTTTTTTTTTTTTTTTTTTTAGATTAAATATATGATTACGATGCTTTACGAATACATATCAAGTCACTTGCTTGACACTTACTATTATGAATCAGTTTTTTTTTTATTTTGGAAAAAAAGTCATATAGTTGTATTTGTGTATTATTTTTCTTCTATAACAATATTTTTTTCCGGTAAATCGAAAAAAGAAATCAAAAACATTTAGCTCCTAAAAAAAATTTAAAATAATGATCCAATGGATATGAAAATTGCTTGTAGATTGTAAAAATCAGATATTAATAAAGACAATAACAAAAAAAGTAAATCTAATAATAAAAACAAAAAAAAAAAAAAAAAAAAAACTAAATCGAAAAATAATAAAACTGGAATATTGAATAATTTTTAATGGTACTTCTCAATAATTTTCGGTGATCCTTGAGTTCATATAATACGATCACTCATCTTCATCATCGGTGTCAACAGGTTTTGGGGTGCCCTTAGGTGATGATAACCATTCGATATGTCTCAAACGTCTTCTTTCTTCTCTTGCTTTCTTTTCATTTCTAGTCAACTTCTTCTTCTTCTTCTTCACTTTAATGTTAGCTGGCGAGTCATCATCGTCAGGTCTTGAGTAAGAAGCAACAGGAGCAGCTCCATGATTAGAGGACAAAACTTTGTTTGCAATCTCACCATGTTTACCATCCTCAAATCTCTCTTCGTCGATTCCAGAAATAGTCTTTGTCACCATCTTACCATTTTCAACGATCCATTGTTCAGGACATAAAGCGCCAGTGAATTCATTATTATGTGAAATCATAACTACACCACCATTCCAATCTCTAATAGCGACGGCCAAAGCACCCAAAGAATCTCTGTCCAAATAGTTAGTAGGTTCATCTAAAACTAACAAATGTGGGTTGTTCCACATCGCACCAGCAATAACAACTTTGACTAATTGACCACCAGACAATGATCCCATTGGAGTATGGTCAGCAATTTCACCATCTAATCCAACGTCTTCAAAATGCTGTCTGATGACTGAAGGTGTTAAGTCTCTATAACCAAGACCTTCTCTTGAAGCTTCGTGGTCATCAAATTTTTGAACTAATTTGTGAAATCCATGTTCAAGTAACACCTCTTTAGGAACAAAAGAGTTATATTTTGGTAACCAGAATTTCCATTTCACCTCATATTGGAAAGATTTCTTGTATTTTTGTCTACCCACTATAGCTTCTATACTTCTTGGACCTCTGCCATCTCCAATATCAATTTCTTTCAACAAAATTTCTTTTTCTTCATCAGTAAGTTTTCTAGATTCTTTCAAAAGAACTTCACGGTCTTCTCCGAACTTGTATCTCCATTGTAAGTATTGGTTTGCAGTCTTTTCTTTATGTTGTTCGACGTGTTGCAAAGCATGCTGAGCAATATAACCAATACGCAAGTTTGGGTGTTTTTCCACCGTTCCTTTTGCTGGGACCAACTCACCAGTCAACAATTTGATCAATGTGGACTTACCAGCACCATTAGGACCCAAAATAGCGACCCTTGAAGATAGAGACAAAGAACATGAAACATCTGAGAGAGAAGGTTTAGGAGCACCCGGGTACGCAAATGTCACATCTACCATTTTTGCGATAGCTTTTGTTCTTGATTTGATTCCTTGCAACAAACCACATCTTGGAAATGCCATTTTGGCATTGGAGTCAGTAAGAGTATAATAAGATTTGGCTTCTGGTTTCACCTTGACTAAAGCAGAAAGGTTACCCTTGTAGTAAACCAACTTTTTGGTTTCGTAGTGAATAATATTAGTACAAACTTTGTCTAAGAAACCAGAGTCATGTGAAACGATCAAAGAAGTGATTTCAGTGTGTTCTAATAAGTAATTAGCCAACCATGCTACATTTTGGACATCCAAATGATTGGTTGGTTCGTCTAACAACAAAATGTCGGCTTTCATCAACATAGCTTTGGCCAATGCCAATTTCATTCTCCAACCACCGGATAAAGAATTAAGTGGTTGAGCTCTTCTGACTTCATCAAATCCAACATCTTGCAAAGCATTTGCAATTTCTTCATTCGGTAATTTTGCAAATTCATCTTCTAATTGAATCAAGGAGACCAAGTCCAAATTATTCGAAGCGTCATCGTCTTGTGGAACTTTATGTTCTACGAAACAAGTTTTCAATTCATCTTTGGAAGGGAATCCATCAACTTGTCCGTTATCAATAGCTCTCATCAATGTTGATTTACCGGCACCATTTCTACCACATAAACCATATCTATGACCTTTCACCAATCTTAATCTGGTTTTATTCAACAACATTCTACCACCATACGCCAAAGAGAATACTGTGTTAACAATTTCTTCACCTTCATCTTCATAAATACCCTCATCATCTTTGATATGGAAAAGTTCTTTGAGATCCAACATGATTTTTGAGACTTGCTCTTCCTTAGCTTCACCTGATTGAAATTGAAGATATTTATTTTCAGGAGCCAAATCTTCATCACCTTCATCTTTTGACTTAACAGTGAAAATCGTTTCAAAATATTCTTTCAAAAAATCAAATTCATGAGTATTTGCCAAGTCTGAGACGACATTACAAACATAGTTGAAAATAACATCGTTTCCTTTCAAAATTTCGCCAAGAATATCCTTAGTTTTTTCAACACTCAAAAATCCATGGAATTCTTGTTGCTTGCTGAACTCGTTAGCATCTTCTAAGACCTTCAAAGACTTAGATGCCAATTCTCTCACCTCTGGTAAAGTACCCATATTCACAATTTTTTTAATGGATGGTAATAAAACTGGAATATAACGTTCAATTTCTCTATAGTTTTTCACCAATCTGGTCAAATTTTCACAAATAATAATAGTCAATCTTAATTGATCTTGAGAAGAAGAAGAGGTGTTCAATGATTTGTTCAAACTTGGGACTAAGATTGACAAACTTGCCTCAGTTACTTCTGTAACAAAAGTAGTCGAAGCCAAAGACTTTATGCAAGCAGAAATTTTTTTTGGATCATTTAATGCAGCAACAATATCTGGCAATTTCTTTTCCAAATCCAAGTTATCTTGTAAGATATTTACAAAATTTGTTAATGTCTTTAAACCTTCTTTGGCTAATTCGGGTTTAAAGTCACTGGAAACATCGCTGAGAACAGGAATAGCGTCATGAAATTTTAATTTCAAAGCTTCTGGATTTGAATCTTCAATTATGTTATTAACTATTTTCAAAGCAGCAATTTTAGATTTCCATTTGGCGCTACTTTTCAAGTAGGCCAATAACTCACTGAACAAAAGGGAAGGATATGCCTTTGATGGAATACACTTATAAAGACTATCAATTGCTTTTTGTGCTCCTTTGGCAATATTAATTTCCTTAGCCATCAATTGGTTGAAACATATAGGAAAAAACTGGATCAAGTATGCTTCATATGGTTGGTGTTCAATAAAGGCATCAGACATCAAGGTTTGTAATAAAATTAATGCTCCTTCTTTCAATAAAGGTGAGGAAGACTTGGAGGTACTTAAAACCTTGAAAAACTCGAAAATGTCCCACTCCTCAACAGACTGCAAGCCATTTTTGGTAACTGCTTGGGCAATTTCACTTGAGTTTTTTTTGAGGTCGACCAAATTTTTAGAATTTTTGAATTGTTCTAAAAGCTCTGAGCCAGCCAGCACCTGTAATTTTCCCAATGATTGATTTAATGCAGTCAACGAAGCAGTTGATTGTGACGGGGTAGTCAATTTAGAGGACTGTTCTGATGAAGAATCAAAGTCTGAGTCATTACTTCTACAGTTTTGACCACTTCCGTTGTTCCTTTGATTGTTATTGCTTCCTTTATTTTGTGCTTGTTGGTATTGGTGAAGAGACATTGGTTTCTTTTGATTAAACCCACCACCATAGCTGCCATTTCCATATTGGTTGTATTGATTGTTAAATCCTTGATTGTAACCTTGATAGTTTTGATGATAGCCGCCATTATTATAATTTTGTTGATTCCCATTTGTGGATTCACCAGAGTTGTTGAGATCAAATTTCTCAAACTTCTTTTTTGGATTTGGAGCCATGTTTAAATTTCAGTCTTGATCTTTTTTATATATGTTTAGCAAGATAAAAGAAAAAGATTCTCTAAAATTTTATGATAAACCCTCCAATTATTTATTAATTTCAAAGTAGATGTGGGATCAATTGATGGCCATCAGGTTTTAAAAATGAAAAAAAAAAAAAAAAAAAAGAAAAAGAAAAAGGAAAAAATTTTTCCTGCAAAAGAAACGCGATGTCTACAAAAATAACGCATACAGCACGTGATGTAACAGATCTAGTATAGTTAAACAGAAATATTTCAGTATTTACACTCTGTAGTTGACAAGTAACACATTATCGATTTATTGATTATTAATTTTTCTTTCTGTGTTCAATCTCTACTCTTCATCAGAGTCTTCTTCGGAGTCTTCATCAGGCTCATTCAATATATCAATGAGATCAGCAAGTCTTCCATTTTTGCTCTTGTCTTTGTTTTCTTCACACCATTTAACGAGATCTTCAGTTTTAAAAATCTCATTACCATCTTTGTCAGTTAAGCAATCGATTTCAGTGATAATATTACATTGTATAAAGTTAAGAGTGGCTGTAAAATCCGAGTTTACTGCTCTAACCTTTTCACATTCAGTATCTAAAATGTCTAATAATTGAGCACCTTCCCCATTTTCATCAGTCAGTTCAGCGAGTAAGCTACCCCATCTTTCCATAATATCATCACACACTTTTTGAGCTGGTTGCTTTTCTTTTATGCGATCAAGCATATTGGATATTAAACCATTCAAAATTGCTCCCTTGAATAGCCTCATAACGACAGAGTTACCTCTATTATCATTTTCATCACCATCAACAGCAATTTGCTTATCTAAGTCAGCATAGAATGTCATTCTAAGAGTAATAAGTTCAAGTTGAAGGTTGCGAATTTCATGATTTTCTTTAATAGCACGTTGAATAGTTTCGGAAACCTCCTTGTAAAATTCTTCTTTGGAAGCGTGAAAAGCTTGTAATTCTGTAGATTGAGTGTATGATTCGTCGCTAGTTACTTGTTTCTTTTTGGTATTGGTATCTAAAGAAACAATAGAAGTATCTGATAAAGCCAAGTTGGATAATTTATACATTGTTTGGTTTTCAAGTTTACTGAAAGACTCATCATTGACTGACGAAGCATCAGTTTCATCTTCCACGCTGTATAAAAATCCGATACCATTGTCACCCACAAGCACAGTATCGCCAAGCAGGGTTGTGTTGATACCATCTTCTGAGTTTTCGGACTCATCTTCAGATAATGATTCATCATCAGATGATTCATCTTCAGAAAAGTATCCTCCATCTCGAACTTCGTTTTTGATTTGTTTGGCTATAATTTTGGTGCCTTCTGGAATAATAACATCTTTATCAATAATACAGTGAGATCCAATAATTGAATCGATTTTAATTTTAACATTGCTCCTAATTGTTACATTTTCTCCAATAATTGATCCGATTATAGAGACAGAATCATCGATTTGAACATCATCATGAATGATACAATCTTCAATATGACATTTCTTCCCTACCTTTACGTTTTTACCAATAACTGAATTTTTTATTATTGATTCGTCAGCAACAAAAGAACCAAATCCAATCATAGTGTTCAGTTGGATTTTGCAGGACTGTGCCAAGACAACATTGTCATCCTTATATATATGATTGGATTCGTAATTCATATTGTGCCCTTCCCCGATATTCAATTCTGGAACTATTGGATATATGTATCTTTGAATCAAATCTTTTGTAACTGATTTATAGGTTGCAATATTTGAAACTCTAGCGCCATATTCTTGGCGTGGAATATAAGCATATAATGTTCTTTGTAACAAATCAAAAGAAAGAATTCCTTTTACAAAATCACTTCTAATATCATGATAATCAAAATTCTCTTGATAAATTGTTGGCACTTGTGAAGAACATATGTCAATATGACAGTCGATTAAATCGTTTCTAACGACAAAGTCATCCACATTTTCAATCAATTCAGAGCCAATTTGAACAGCTGACTTTTTGCCATTTATTGGTGGAATTGGTTGATAGAACAAACATCTGTTTTTATCACCATCCAAAACTAATGTGGATGGTTCATCATTGTAGGATCTGGATCTATGGTTTGAAGTGGCTTCAGTCATAACCATGGTGACGATCAAATCACTATCAGTTTTTTTGACTTGTTGATGGAATTTTAATGCTTTTTTCATATCAATATTAGTGATAATATCACCAGACACCAATATAAAGTCATCTTTAACGAGTGATCTATCATCTATTTCTCGCATGATATCACCTTCTGATTTAGCGCTTGAAGATTTGATACATTTGATATTGAATGGGGACCAAGGTAATGACCATTTAGAGTCGCTGATATATTGTTGAATTTTTTCGAAATGCGTTTTAGAGCAGATCAAAAACACTTCACTAACATCAGAGTTGGCCAAAAACTCAAGTGTATATTCAATTAATGGAACATTTCCCAAGCGAAGTAAACATCTTGGAGTAGTAGCGGTCAATGGAAAGAATTTTGGCTTAAAGTCATCAGCTATGACTACTGCTTGCAAATCTTTTTTCACAATGCCTTCACCTTTCAGTTTTTTGCTGCCTTTTGGTGCCATATTTATATTGATCGATTGATTTGCTCAAGCTGATGAGTATGAAGGTAAAAATCTCAAATATCTTTTTTTTTTTTTTTTTTTTTTTTTTTCTTCCTTTTTCTTTCGACCCACAAGTCGAAAATTTTTAAATTAGGAAAATCCGAAGATAATCAGGGGGAGGTAGGCAGTAACCGGTGGCAAAAACAGTGCTCACTTTCAGCCCAGTCGGACCGTAATTGATACTTTCGGTGGGATATGGACTACCTTAAAACTGATTGATAAATTCAAAATGGCTGTTTTATTTTCATTCATCAAATTTTAGAGTATAGAGAAAAGAAATATATATATATATAATACAAATTCAATGAAGATTCAACAACATAGGTAGCGCGAAAAAAAATATAAAGTAATAATCATAAAATCATTGACATGCGGAAGAACAAAAGAGTACCTGAATAAATAGGCAATGACAGCTTCAATACCTTCACGTTCAAGTTAATTAAATTGAGCAGAAGTGATAAGATCAGAGTTTTTGTCATGGTCAAATTTCGTACTCTCGATGTCTTGAACATTTACCACACCATTTGTGACCACATCTGCACGACTTAGGGATGGCCATAAAGTGATATTTTGATGAGCACTTATGACAAATATATTTAAAAATATGATCTGATTTCAACGTAACGTTTCTTTCATCAGCGTTGTGGAATAAAGTACCCATTTTTCAAGAATTGTTATTGAAACTTGAGATTAAAGAAATGTTTTCAAAAGCAACTTTGATTATTACTGCTGTGATGATACATTGAAAACCTACAAATGTGATGATTTTATTTCTATTTATATCTTTATCCAAGCGAGACTCCTTAATTAATAGAATTTTTTTTGTTTGTTTGTTTGTTTATTGTCTTGTTTTCTTTTCAGTCTCTTTTAAGTTTCAATAGAGACGAAGATGCAGGTCATCAAATCAATGCTGACCATTCACATACTGCAGTGATATTATCAGACACAAAAGCAGGAACCTGTCAACACACAAATAATTGACAGAACACAAAACCTTCTTGGTTTGTAGTTTTATAAATGTTTACTAAAAATTGAAATTATGAATGATTATAGCAACATCTTTATTGCCCAAGAAGTCACCTATGGGCTAGCTTAAATATTTCATTTTCTTCTCCGGCTATCAGTAAGATGCTTGAAGCTGAGGTTGGAAAAAAATAAACAATTACAACTAAACTTTATTTTTAAGAATTTGTTTACTGAGGAACCTTGAAAGACATACATGAATAAAAAAAAACAACCTTGCTAACAGTTGCTTAACAAGCCTTATAATAATGTTGGCACCCCTTCTTGCCGCATAAGTAGATGTATGGAATTAAATGGTATTGTGATTGATCAATTTTACGATATTAAAGTGTTATTATTTCTTGAGGCTTTCACACCCCAAATGGTATTAATTTGCAGCACAAATCATTAATCTCCTCTAATTATTCCTCTCGTTTTTCTTCTGTCTAACTTGCTAATATTCTACTTATAGGAAATCTCACAGTTACAAGCTATTAATATAAATGAGCAGTTGCGCTGAGACAACAAGAAGACCTAATCTTCTAGAATAAAATGACAATAATTAAAATTCAAAATATCAATATGTCACAATCTTAATTTTCCATGTGTAAATATATAAGCTATAATAGCTACATAAAATAAAATATCAAATGCTATTTCGAATAGAAATATTACTATACTCATATTTATCATGCTCGCAAGGAGAATGGTCACAATCATAACAAGCTATTAAGCATCCATTATTCCTACAAAAACAAGTACAACAAGTCCAATAGCTGATAATGCCAGGATGCTGTATCTCAAATCCATTCAAATGAGCTATTACAGTTGAAAGGGAATTTAAAATTTTGGCATACCTGGAGTAAAATATCTCAACATAATCACCTTTTAAAATATTTTCCTGATATTCAGTCTCATAGTTTGAAGAATTACCTTCAAGTTGATTATTTCTTTGTATTTTTTCTTTTGGTTTGTATGAAATGCAATTCAAGGCTTTATTTTGGCTAGAAGATTTGTTCCCTCTTGGGGATTTAAAAAAATCCTTTGGATTTGGAGGAGTCGCACCAATATTATTGCTTTTAACTGTATTAGAAATATTTTTCAATTTAATATTTTTTTTGATTGGTTTTGTGAATGTCATTTTTCTTCGAGACCGCCCAGACAGTGATGCTTTTTAATGATGTTATAGGATTTTGGTACATCAATATTTCAAGAAACATGGAATTTTAAAATGGAAGAGAATATTTAAATTTAAATCTCATCATAGCATGTTCAATACAGTTATTATTTATTATTATTATTTCAAAGGTGATGCGTCAAATAAGTAGGAAAATTTGAAACTATTTGACCTGTCAATTTCCGCCCGTTTCATCTAATGAAAGCTGTGCTAGAGAGAGAGGGGGGGAAAAAAAAACACAAAATAAAACAAATAAAAAAAAAGAAAATAAAATTAAAAAAAAAAAAAAGGGAGCTCTAATCCCCAAGCCCTGTCAATAATTTAGACAGACAGACAATTTATAAATTATAAATTACTCGTAAGCATATGTAAGTTAAAGCGTAATACATTTACCTTGTCAACAGATTGGTTACCTAGAGCGACTTTAGTCTGCCTTACTGTGTGCCAAAGCTGAAGAGATCTAGTATCTCCATATATGAAAGTCGACAACAATAATTGTATATCTCTTTCTATGAAATGGGAGTTGAAAATCATGTACAATAGCTTTTTTTGAAAAAAAATAAATAAAGGAAAAAACCATCACGATCAACAGACCCTTTCCAATGCAGACGTTTAAAATTATATTGTCAATTATCTACATACAAAAATAAAAAACCAACTTAAAATCTGAGCTCAAATCTGACAGATATAGTAGAAATTAAACTTACAATAAATGCGTTGCTTCGGTATTTCAAAAATCACTCAATTGCATAAACATTAGATAGACATGGAAAATAAATCCGAGCATAAAACATGAACAGATTAAATAGAGATAGTATATTCAAATGCAGAAAATAGAATAAAAGGAAAGATCATAATAATAATCAAGTAGCATTATATGAACAATTAGATCAATTATAATCAAGTAGCATTATACAAACAACAATTAGATCAATTTTTTCAAGCCATCTTCAAATTTCAATTCCTCATCTTCAACTTCTTCGACAGTGACTCTCTTCTTCGGTTTAACATCCTCTTCCTTGATTGATAATTTGGGGATAGTTATTTCTAATAATCCATTACAATATTTGGCCTTTATTTCTTCGTCTTTTACTTTTGGCAAGATTGGAAATTTGATAGTTCTTTCGAAGGAACCAAACTTGATCTCCGACACTTTCAAATATTGTAAATCATGATCATTAACTAGCTTGTCTTTGTTATTTGTAACCCCTTTGATGAATAACTCATGATTTGAAGGATGAAAGTCAATTTCAAAAGATTTCTTATTGGCACCAGGTAACGAAAGAACAACTTTATATAAGTCTGGTTTGTCGTAGACATCAACACTAGGCGAAAAAGGCAAATTCGAATCGAGTTGCGGTTGGGAAACTTGTAAAGGATCATGAACTGGGGAAGGGGCTGATAAATGGAAACTTGAAACTTTAGCCGGTTTTTTAAATGACGCAGTAGAAGATTTTCTTCTAGCATTGATCTTTTTGGGAGAAGCTGATATGATTGGAGTGGCAGGTGTATTGTCACCATTTTCTTCGCATTTTGCTTTCTGTGTTTGCTTTCCTTGATGGTCACCCCCTGTCAATGCCCTAGCAATTAAATCGCTAAGGAAACCATCCAACTCTTGTCTGTAGCCTGAAGGCTTCTCTTTTTCTTCTTCAGTCATTTCTTGGTCTTCTTCTTCCTCTTTGTTTTCCTGTTGTTTTTGAGCTTCATCAATAGCAGCAAGTGCAGCAGCTGCGGAACGGTCTTCAGTGTTTGGAACTCTTGTTGTTTGCAACAAGTCAGGGAAAATTGCGTCATATCTTTCAGGATTACTTCTTGTATGTTTAGTAACGAGATTCAAAATGTCATCTAAACTATAAAGGTTGCCTTCACTTTCTTCTTCTCCTTCTTCCTCTTGTTCTGATGAAGGGTACACAAATCGTTGTGGCGTACTTCTGTAGGTAGGAACAGCTCTTGAAGGTCTAAAGTAGTAAGGAGCACCACCTCTATAAAAGTTGGAACCTCGATTTGAAAAAGCATTGCCTCTACTGTTTGGCCTGTTGACAACATAAACGGGTCTATCATCAAAAAGCGAATTCATAAGGTTGTCACCGTCTTGTTCAGCATAAAAAGGGTAATTGGAAAATTGAAAAGACATTTGTAATGTGGAAAATGAATAAAATAGTTAATTAATAGTTAATTATTTTTTTATACTTTAGTACCAAAAAGCGATTTAATAAATATTCAGCAAAACTTAATAATTATTAAATGTGGAATGTAGATTCAAATTTTAACGAGCAATCTCGCTTTCCTTTATACATAGAGTATTGCGGTCCACTACTTCCAGAAGTTTCTCCCCGATGCTTTCTAGAACGTTCCGAAAAGAGCCGTCGCATCGGCTTATCATCGGATTTGACATATCATACAAAATCAGCACACAATTGCTAATCCTTACGTGAAAACAATTTCGCAAATTGGTAACTATTAATTTCAAAAATATATATGATAACAATTTAAAATAAAATAACAGCAGTAATAGAAATAACAAATAAAGCTAGCAAAGAATTCATTAAAAAAGTTTTCAATCTTCAACTTTTTTTTTTTTTTTTTTTTTTTTTTTATTTTCTTATTTTGTCATGTTTGAGCATAATTCAAAAAATTTACACACTCATTTCAAGTCAGTGTAAGTTCTCCCTTTTGTGTCTTTCAACTCATCCTCAGTCACTTGATGACCCGTGGTAAAGTAGCCAGATTGAATTTTAGCGTCTATTTCAACTCTACCATCAGCAGGGATCATATCGTCTGGAATTGGAACACGTTCTATAATATTGATTCCAGAATTTATAATTGCATCATATTTCATATTTGACATTGACAACATTCTATCAATTTTTGTAATACCTAACCAATGTAAGATATCAGGCATTAGTTCTTGAAATCTCATATCTCTAACACCTGCGATACATTCTGTTCTCTTGAAATATTCAGCAGCAGTGTCGCCACCTCTCTTTCTGGCATTATAAACAAGATACTTAGTAACTTCACCCAATGCACGCCCTTCTTTTTGAAAGTAAACGACAAGACCTGCACCTCCATTCTGAGCTTCTTTAACAGCTTCTTTAATTCCGAACATCAAATAAGGTCTACATGTGCAAATATCAGACCCAAAGACGTCGGAGCCACCACATGAATCATGAACTCTGAGAGCCAATTTCTTACTTGGATTTGAAACTTTTGCTGGATCTCCAAAAATATAAACTGTGAGCCCACCTATTGGAGGTAAGAAGGTTTTTATATCTGGTCTGGTAATCAACTCTGGGTACATACCGCAAGTGTCATGAAACAAAGCACGTCTTAATTCAATTTCAGAAATACCAAATCTTTCGGCGACGTTAGGAAGGTGCCAGACAGGATCAACAGCTAACTTAGTAACTGAAATATCACCATTTTTATTGATAACAATTTTACCATCTACCTCCAATTCACCTTTAGCAACATATTGCTCCATTTCAATCAACTGCAAATGGGCTTTGGTAATTGAGATAGTTGGTTTGATATCCACGTTTTCTTTTTCAGCAATACTGCCAAATGCCCAAGGGGCCAAATGACCGAATGGATCAAAAGAGACAATCTTTTCTTTAGAAAACCATTGAGGCTGAGGTTTGAAGTTATATGCAGGTTCAGCATTGGTATAGTCAGCTTTGTGCTCTGGGTCTAATTGATGAGCAGCAACAGCCAAAGCATGATAAACGTTATAACAACCAGCATAACTTCCAATGGCATTATGTTTCCAGCTACCATTACCAGCTCTGCTGCCAACAATTGGACCACGAGCCTCAATAGAATTAGCGCCCCAGTTTAATGGGATTGGTTTGATGAGAGGATCATTATAGTATGTTGTCAATGGAATGCCTTGTTGCAAAGCAGAAAATTCCTCGTCAAGAGACGATTTGTCTTCAAAAACAGAGGATTTTGGCTTAATAGCATGTGAATCACATCCACAACTATTTGAATGATTGCTAACAGCGGCAACTGACATTGTATATTAGTAAGAAATAAGAGTAATTGTGTTAAACTTCAACAGCGGATTGTAAATGAAAGCTCTTTTAAAAAAAGAAAAAAAAAACACAATAAATTTATCAATGTTAAAAAAAATAATAAATAATAATGTAGAATATATAGATAATTGTATATATTAAACCAGGTATGAATAAATAATCAGAAATTGAGGGAGAATCAGTTTGTTTATATACACAAAACCCTGGGGCTAGCTCTTACCTTATCGTAATACCCTTGAAAGCCGACGGTCTTCCGGCGGCTTCGGTAAAAGTATGGATTTGGAATTTTTTACAAAAGATTTTATCTGTTTACTAATGGGTTTCCTTGCTTAATTCAAATATTTCTAAACAAATAAAAACTGCTAGCTTTGGTAAGATTAACACGAGACTGAATTAAGTATTATAATTTTCATTTATTGGTATATATTTGAAAGTAAACCTATGTAATAACCATGAAAATCGTCCATAGAAATGTAACGAAGTTCTCCTATTTTTTACTTAGTAATATATATTTAAATATATGGTTTGACTTACAATTGATTTATATTTCAATAAAAAAAAAAAAAATTTAAAAAAAAAATAAAAACAAGCAAAAAATGCAAAACCTTGTTTACATTATTAGTGTTTTTGGAAAAAAATCTCTAATGAATTTTGACAGGTGCGCAACCCTACATCTACAACTGTCACGTCAACTATTATTTTTTTTTTCTTTTGTTTATTTCCAGGGGAATTTCGCATGTGTCAAATGCACCCAGATCCTTCAAAACAGCAAAATGAGTCAGAGCTCAAGCACTTGAAACTAAAAAACTAACATGAAAATTAAAAAAAAAAAAAAAAAAAAAAAAATGGAAAATGGAAAATGGAAAATGGAAAACGAAAAACGAAAAACGAAAAACGAAAAACGAAAAACGGAAAATGAAAAATGAGAAAAATTGAAGATGAAAAATGAAAAATGAAATATAAAAGCAAATCATCACAATAGATTATGAAAAAATAATGAAGTAAAATCATTAGTCAAAATTATAGTCTGACTTTTCTCTAGTTTGATAGACAGGTGCAATGCGGAGGTTTTTTTTTGGCAAGCAATCATCTAATAGCTATAGTCTTTGGCTGGCTAGGTACTGTCTATTTTCGCCACTCTACTGATAATTCATTCAAACGAACTTGGTTGCTATATAATAAATATATTAATATTTACTCAATATTATATGATATGGATGCGAATCAATTTGTAATTCTTGAAAATGATGGATTTATCGAATAAATGAAACAAAACTACGACTGTTTATTACATTGATAAAGTTAACTTTAGTTTCAATTTTTAATATTTTGAGACAACATTTATATATGTAACTACAAGGAAAGGTGATATGATATTTATTACTGATGAAGATTTTCTTTTCTTTTTTTTTTATTTGTACCTAGTTTTTATTCTTAAGTGGTCTTTTGATTCATAATAATGTGTTTATAAATATAATTTAACATATATCGTTCCTACAATTCCATTGGAAAATTAAACCACACGGTATAAGAAAAATACAAAAGTTAAAAAAAAAAAAAAAATTAAAAAAGTCACTTTTTTATTTGTTAAAATATTTCTATATTGGAGCACAAGAACTCTAAAAGTTTTCATTTTTTGTCCCCCTTCTCAAAATAATCGTAGATTATGCCGTTTATGATCCGCGTATCGCTTTCCCAAGATACAACTTATTTTAGTGCGAACGGCAACACACTAATATAAGTTTTTCTGTTGACACAAATATATATGTTAACATTACTACATAACAGTAAACAAAAATATTAAACTACAATCTAAGAACCTATTTTAATCCACGCGGAAATGTTTTTTCTTTATTAATATTATTATTTTTATTTTGTATTTTTATTTTGTATTTTGTATTTTGTATTTTGTATTTTCTTCCTCTTTTTTCTTGTCTTTTATATTGTCTTGTTAACAAATAATAGACTTAGATAATTCCGTAGGCTTTGTATTTCAGCGGGAATTTTTGCAAATTGAATCAAAAAAAAAAAAAAAATGCAGAATAATAGTTAGTTTTAATTTTTGATTGATATCTTTTCCCAATTAGGTGGCACAGATATGGTGTTATGCAATGCTGTTGTGATTCCTACAGTAGCTCATCTTATCTAGCAGACATCAAGAAAAATACACTTTTTTTTTTTTGCCTAATTTTTGTGCCCTCCACTTTTTTTCTTTTTTTTTTTTTTTTTTTTTTTTTTTCGATTTATTTTCTGAAGCATGAATTTAATTCTTTATAAGTTAACATCAATCAATAGTAGGAATAATTTGGATTTATTATTATTACAAAGATTCACTGGAAACTATAGATAATAATAAATGGGAGGAATAGGGCCCACTAGGTAATCAGGTGTAGCACCCTATCTATTAAACAATCTTCTGCATGGACGCTATCTAGCATATATAAAACATAAAAGGCGAAAAGCTGCTAATTCTCCTGATTGGCAGAAACTAAAAATTGAATTAATCTAAAAATCAGAGAGGATATGAAAAAAAAAAAAAAAAAAAAAAAAAAAAAAAAAAAAAAAAAAAAAAAAAAAAAAAAAAAATTTTTTTCATTTTTTTTTTTCCTTTCCAAAAATTTTAAATTTTTTTTTTAAAAAAATTTTTTTTTTAAAAATAAACCAAAATTTAAAA
>JASTUB010000342.1:0-18352 GCA_031124825.1 Saccharomycopsis vini
TTATTATTATTATTATTATTATTATTATTATTATTATTATTATTATTATTATTATTATTATTATTATTATTATTACTGTTGTTATTATTATCTCTTGAATATTGGGTTCTGAGAGATTCTTGGGTAAGATTATTTAAAAAAGAGTTTGATTCTTGATTATTTATATGATCAAGGATTGCCATTTCCAAATTCCATTGATGGGATTGTAATATATTTATTGCATCATTTTGAGGGCCACTGAAATTTGTTATTGTAAGAAAAGAATTCAAGATGTTTTGTTCATTAGATGTTAGAGACATTTTTGTATGTTTTATCAAAACACAACTTATATTAGAACCAGTAAGTTTTTTATATAATAGGGTTATTAATGTAAGGTGATTACATGGGTAAAGGATATACCGATTGTTTTATTTTGTGGGATGGAAAGGAGACAAAATGAAAACCAATTACTAATATACTCTATCAAATTATATAATCAAACATGACACGTGATTTTTTTTTTTTTTTTTTTTTTTTTTTTCTGGTTTTATTTTTTACCTTGTGTTTCCAAAGAAAGTGTGAAAAGTTGTGATCCGACGAGATAACCTCCAGTCAAACAAGACCGATTTGGACACAAAACATAATTACAATTAATAATGGCTGGTAGAGTTGATAATTCAGAATTTTTAAACCAAGTCAAAGGTTTACTTGAAAAAACATCTAGTGTTTATTTCACCCAAAAGAGATACATTCATTATGATGAGGTGCAAGGCAAAGAATCCAATGAACCAGTAGTTTTTATTAAAGAAGCATTATCTACAACCATTACAAATAATAACACCATTAACAATAATAAGGAATCTTATTCTATACTAATAAGAGCCACCAATGGAGCATCGGATAAGTCTCAAAAAGTCAAAGTATCAACTCTTGTTAGCCCGGATAATTTAGACCAATTTTGGAAAGACTACACTACGGTGTTGAAGGGTGGTATCAAAGGGTTGAAAAAGAAAGATAAAAAGAAGAATAAGAAAAAGAAATCAAAAGGAGTTTCCAAATAGTGGATGTATTTTGTATTATAATAGTCGTTATTTTCTTTTTTTTGTTGCTTTTTATTATTATAATTATTTTTATTTTTATCATTATTATAGAAGAGAATGATGTATTAGTAAATTGAATGGTGTTTAAAATTGTAACAAAAATAGATAGAACAGTACTTTAATCTGTTTAGCGCTTATAAAAAAATGCATGTATATTTGTATAAATTTATCCGTAGAAGAGTTAAAGTTGAATTTGTAGCAACATAAATACCAGAGTTTTGAACATCAAAACCTGAAAAAATAAAGGATAGTAGTAGATATACTTAGAATTAAAGAACATTAAAGGAGATTAGAAATAGTAATTCAAGGAAGAATTATATATGGAAAAGATCAAGTGTCGGGCAGATAGGCTAGGTCACATGATAGTCACGTCTCAGTCTAGACCAAAGTGTCAAGAAGAGAGAGGTTCTATCATATGGGGCTATATAGCCTCTACTTAGATAAGATGTCTTGAAATGATATAAACTTGAAAACTTTAATTTGCTATGTTAATGATCAAAATTATACAGATAAGAACGAAAAAAGAAATATGAATCAGAACAAAATAGTAATAATAATAATAATAATAATAATAATAATAATATAGTCGAGAACCAATTTAGTGGGGAAGAAAGGTTCTTTTTATTTTCTATCCCAAATAAACAATTTGCGGGGGAGGGGTAATCAACCACGTGGTATACCACGTGGCCTTGGGTATCCCACCAAAAAAAAAGTCGCTTTTATTTTTTTTTTTTTTTTTAGAGGAATATAAAAATAATATGCATCGATCTATTTTTTTTTGACAGGGATGATGTGGGTTTTAATGAAGGGAAAAACAAAAAAAACATAAAAACTATTTCAAAAATGATGATGGAAAAAAAGGTAATAGCAATCAAAGATTAAATGATAAATTGTTAAAAAGGCGTAGTGAATTGTGGCAAAATATAATTATTAATAATTCTGGGTGAAAGTTATTTTTTTTTTTTTTTTTTTTTTTTGATTTAATAATCAAAAAGTCTTGGCTTTTTGACAGGAGGGAAAATAAATGAATCCAACTATTTTTTTTTAGTGGCGGCGCTAGTTTCAAAATTATGAGGCCATCTAGCCCTCTTGCTTCCCTCCCCAGCAAGAAAAAAAAAAAAAAAAAAAAAATGTACTGTGATTTTTTTTTATGCTGTAAAATATTCCCTGTTTTTCTAAATTATATATATATATATAATATCATATCTCTATTTTTATCTTTTTTATTTTATTTTTTTTTTTTTTTTTTTTTTTTTTTCTCTAGCTAACTTTCTAACTATTCATTTTTAGTACTATTATTA
Organism: Saccharomycopsis vini; assembly: GCA_031124825.1. Lineage (NCBI taxonomy): Eukaryota > Fungi > Ascomycota > Saccharomycetes > Ascoideales > Saccharomycopsidaceae > Saccharomycopsis > Saccharomycopsis vini. The sequence goes on from JASTUB010000342.1 coordinate 2,381, forward strand.
GCGGACTAATTATGTCCTCATCTTATAAGAAGAGAGTCTCATTTAATAATTTGTATTGTGATATCATCGACCCAAATAACCCGAAACATACCCCAACTTTTATAACCACCAACAATGATAATTCCTTACTAGAAAAAAACAATAATAATAATGAAAATAATAAAAAAAAATATTTAGACTTGAATTTCGGTTATAATGTCACCACAACTTTGAACAATGATCCTTCTAAATTCTTCAAATTCAATGATTTTGGTTTTATAAATCAAAATGATCGGGCTTATAATGATGTTCAAAATCGTCATAATTTTGACCAATTAACATTGAAAAAACAAAAATTGAAAAATGAAAAATTGCCATCCATTTCAAAAGATAAATCGATTCTTAAAAAAAAAAAAAAATTATCTATTAATAACATCTATCAATTGGAATTTGATTCATCAATAATAAAACAAAAGCCGAGAAATACAAATTCATTTGCCGATGTGAATAATAAAGATTCATTTTCAAATGTTTATAATCGGTTCAAAAATGAAGATCAAGATGAGTTAACATTCAGAAACACTCAATTAAATATCAATTTGAATCCGATTTTTTTGAAACAAGCTATACAAAAATTTGAAGAATCAACATCATCCTTGTCAAAAAAAAAGAAAAAAAAATTGACGGAAATGACCGATGAAGAATTAATGGCATTAGATGATCAATATAAATCTCAAAATCCAAATTCAACCATTAATTTAAAAAACAACCCTCTTTTAGAGTTGGAAAATACCATTGAATTATCAAAGTTCAAAACATTGACAAATAATTTATCCTTAAATAATCAGGGGGCTTCCATTTATCAAAATGAAATTAATACAAAATATTCAAAAGAAGGGGTAAACATAACGAATATTTTCGATAAAAGTTATCCAACTAGACCAATTATTAATTATAATTCTTTTATATTACATTCTCAACATGAACTGTATGATGAAATTAGAAAACTCAATTCAAATTATACTTACTGCCCTTCAAGAATAATTCAAGATTTACTAGGGCATCCATTCCATCTAAAATCAATTGAAGAAGGAGATACAAGTATTAATAAAACAATAATGTGCTACATAAGTGGGAGAAAACATACATGGAACTCGCTTGATTATTTATTTGACTCAAATGGAATGATTCGAGATGGTGATGAGTTGGTATTATTTGCAATTATTCCATTGGATTTCGAATTAATCGAGGATTTATTTTTCGAAAAAAAAATCCTTTCTAATAACAACAGCTACAAGGAAGAAGTTCATACTACATCATCAATGTTGGATGACTTGTGTGATTATAATTTAAGAAAATCTAAATCTAATAATACATCCTCAAGAAAATCTAGTAGTTTAAATACTACTATTGTTACAAGTCATCGTCATCGTAATAATAGCAATAATAAAGAAAATCAATCAAAAATTTGTGACGAAATTTCTCAATTAGCTCGAAGAATTTTACAAATGACCGAACAATTGGCCATCAACCATCAATTGAAAATCAAAATAACCGTTGAAATTTGCTTTGATAAACAATCGTCATCATTAAATAATGATCCACTTGATGAAAATGATAGCAACAAAACTGATGAAAATTTCCCAACATCACCAAAGATCGAGTTTAATAATCCTTTTGGCAAAATTCCAAGCAATAATTCTGATTTCAATAATAACATTAACATTTTAAAAAAGACACCAACTTCATGTTCAACAACCACCGCAATGAGTAATAAAATAGATTTGAGTTTTATATTAAATAATATCATTCAAGTTTATAATCCAAATATATTTGTCATTGGTTCAAAACATTCCATGGAAAATTATTCTTCCTCTTGTTCTTCTTCTTGCTCTTCAGTTGTTAGAAAATCAATCTTATCATCTGATCAGTTCATTGGTGATGTTTTGAATGAGCTCTTATTATCTACAACTACTAATGGCACAAGCAATACTAATGGAGCAGCTAGTGCTAGTAGTCTTTTTAGCAGTAGACGCCCTTCATCATTAATTGAAGAATCATCTTCATCGACAAGTTTAGGCGATTATCGAAAACCATCTTTACTAAGCGCCACCAGTAATAACAGATTATCTCTTTCTAGATCAACTACAAACAACTCCGAATTGAGTTTATACCGTCCTTTGACTAATAACAGTTTTTTGTATTCTTCCAATCATACGAAAAAAAGAAACAAAAAGGTCAAATTATCGAGTTATTTAACCTTGCGAACAAATTTAAAAGTATTGATTGTTCCTAATGAAAACAAAAAATATAATAATGATGATAAATCATTGACATCATTCATTTCTCCAGATTATTTCAAAAATCAGTTGATAACTGCTTCTGATAAAAGTTTTAATGAATCTATAAATTATTTGTTGAATGCAAAATATGACCATAATGATAAATCAATCCCATTAACTTCAAGAACCAAGAAATTTTTGAAACAAAAAAATCTTCAAAATAATTATGGTGTTAATAATAATACTAACAATAAAGATGATGATGATGATGAAGAAGAAGAAGATGATGATAGCGATTCATCATCTTCGGATAATGATGAAGATTTAGATAAACCATATTTTCCAAAACATCAAACATCATCTCAAAGGATCCAATTTCTTCTTGATCCAAAATCAACGATGCCTAGTCAATTATCAGCAGCTTCATCTTATTCCAACAACAACAATAGTTCAGGAATGAATAAAACAATGACCAATTCTAGCAATTTGACATATAAAGAGATTTTGAAAAATAGCTCGAAAAAGCTGTCCCAAAATAGCTCAAATTTGAATTTGAAGAAAAATGTTGAAACTAAAAAGAAAAAGGGAAATTTCTTGAAAAGATTGTTTAAAAAATGATCATAGTGATTGATAGGGGAATATTATGAAATAATCTTTTTCATTCATTTCTTGTGTGTGTGCTAAATACATGTGTTATATTATATAATTTTGAATTTTTTTTTTTGTTTCTTTTTTTTTTTTTTTTTTTTTGACTGACTTCAATTTTTTTCTAAAGCAAAGTGATTAATTATATTATACGTGTATATACACATTATTATTATTATACTCTAATACGATCATTTTCATCTCACTAATTGTAATCGATTTTTTTTTTTTCTTTTTTTAATGTTCACGATTTAAAGAACACTTCAAGGAAAATGTTTTTTTTTTTTTTTTTTTTTTTTTTTCTTTCTCTATCATTTGTCGAGGCAATACATAGTGTACCATCTTTGATTGTTAAAAATTACCACTTGATGAACAATAGCAGGATTTATACCAAAAACCCATGATATTCGGTTCTTCTCCAATCTTGATGTAATTTTTCCCATTGAACAATAAATCGATTGGCAATAGGATAAACCAACCACCCACTTAAACTCATTCGATTGACTCGAGCTAAACTTTCAATATAAATGATTTTACCTCGCGTTGGTTGGAATTTCAAAAATTTGAATAAAAAAATCAAATAACACAATGGAACAGAAGTTCCAGGTCCATTACAAAGTACAACATCAGGTAAACTACTATTATCAGAGAAAAAAATCATTGAAATTTTTAATAAACATCTCAAAGTTGTCAATATTGAGGATTTAAATGATTGTCCAACATTTCTTGCTCTAGGTAAGATCATATATTCAATTTCAATATTACTATTTGTGGATATTGATGATGTTTGTGATTTTTGTAATGAGTTTTCGTCAGTAGTTACCCATGTTATTTTTTTAAACTTTTCATATCGTATCCCATTATTTAAAATTCGAAGCATTTCACCAGTATGGCCTCCAGAACCTAGTAAGACCATCATATGGGCACCGCCGACAAGACGACTTTGAAAAAGTGAACATCCATTCCCACCACGCTTGTTACAAAATGGTAATTCGATGGATAATTTTATAAGAATTGATAAAATAGATATAAGAACAAAAGATGATATTATGAAAAATATGTCCATTTTTATTTTTATTTTAAAAAAAAAGAATCAAAAAAAAAAAAAAAAAATCAAATAAAATATTTAGTAAAAGAAATTCAGTTACTTTCATTTTGACAGTTTGATGTAAATGAGTAGTCCAATAAGGCAGTTTGAGTGTCAATTACATCAACAAAATATCAAATGACCTACAGGGCATCAAACATAAAGAGAGAAAGAGAGAGAGCGCACTTTTTTAACGTGCTAGAAAAAAAAAAAAAAAAAATAAAAAAAAAAGAAAAAGATAGTGAGAGAATGAAGTACCAATTAAAGGTAAATAAAATATAATTAAAATCAATAGGCAGTGGTGTTAATAAAACAAATATAGCAAATGCTGAACACGGGGATACCTCTGTCACCTTCTCAACAAGAAGATCTTGAAATTAACACAACTATCAATAGCTCACTTCATGATGATAATATTAAACGAAAAGTAGCTAGAAAAGCTTGCTTAAGTTGCCGGAAGAAAAAAGTTAAATGTGATGGAGAAGATTATCCAGGCCTGAAATGTTCAAGATGTAAAAACAATAATTTAATATGCGAATATACCATCAGTATGAGAGGAGGTCGTCGAAAAAAAAGAAACACCTCGACAACAACAACATCAACACTAAATAACCTCCGTGATGAAATGAATCTTAATTCATTTTCGGCTTTTACTAAAGATCAGTTCGATTTTGGAGAGCCTGATAGTTTTATCCATGATGATAACAAAAATGATAATCATCATGAAAGACCAGAAGAATCGCCAACATTTGGGTTCCGTTCAAATGGTCATCTAACAAATAATGTTGGCGCGGTCGACTCAACAAGCACAGCCCCTCCAGACAGCTTTGGACTATATCAAAATCAATCAACAACGCCAACAATAACTAGATCCTCAACAAATATGGACGATATAGACCCTTACGATAGAAGATTTGTTGAAAATTCAATACCATCAATAGATTCAATGTTTCGTGGTGGTGGTGGCCCAGGTTCAATAAGTACAATAAGTAGTAGTCGATCTTCAGTTGATGAGAATATTAATAGCAAAAGAATTTCTAAATTGACCGACGAGAAAGTCAAAGAAATTGTTGATGAAAGACTTAAAAAAACTTTTTATAATGATCGTTTTGGTGATAGACACGGTCCGCACGGTCCTCATGGCCCATATGGCCCTCATGGTCCTCATAGTCCTCATAGTCCTCATGGTCCTCATGGTCCTCATGGCCCGCATGGTCATCATCATAAAAAGAAATTCCCGCATTATTTTGATTTTCCTCCTCCTCATTGTGCAGCCCATCCTCTTCATCGTTTCCATCACCCATCAATGGCTCCACCACCTCCGCCGCCGCCGCCGCCGCCGCCTCCTCCTCCTCCTCCATCTATAGGCCGAGGACCACTTGGAGGCCCACCACCACATCGAGGAGGTCCAACACTAAGAGGTCCCCCACTTGGTGGACCATCTAGCTCTCATCACTCTTTTTATAATCAATCAAGCTCTTCGGATCAAGAGCCTCGATCTAAAAACTTTTGGGACAGAAATTCGTCTCCTTTTGCATTCCATCATGGTTATCGTCGTCCATATCCTTATCCTTATCCGTCTCTATCTTCTTTTCATCATTCTATGGCATATCCTTCCCCCTATCAAGAAGAATACGAAGAAAGTGAAAATGGTGATAGCAATAATGATGAAGAACCAGAAGCTGCCGGAAAAAGACTACCTTCGATAAAAAATCTTTCAAAACCAGTGTTACCGCCTTTATCAGGTTCAATTTCAAATGAAAAAAAAAGTGAAAACAAATTACCATCCCTTGATATTGAAATTGATAAACCGATATTATTAGATAATAATGATGATATTAATAATATTGATAACAAAAAATATCAAAATAGTAATAATAATAATGATAATGATACTAATAAAAAACTTATCTATATAGAAAAAAAACAACCACCTGCAGATTCAACCCCTTTGGAAACCAGTTTGATTTCTTTGTTAATAACCGAACGTCATATAAGGTTATTTGGGTTTCCTCCTTTGGAAGTAATTTCGGAGTTGATTGATTTATATTACATTTATGTGAACTCCATTTATAATATATTACCCCATTCCAAAGAATTCTTTCTAAGCCAATTGCTAAACTACTCAAATGTTATCGAAAAGTGTTCCTTTTTATTTTCGATTTTTGCATCAAGTTGCATTTTTTTAGATAAAAGAAACTATATGATTAATGAACAATATTGCGACCCTGAACATTGGCTAGCGTTGGTTGATAAATATTGGGGTTATCAAGTTGGAGATTCTCGATTAATTTTTGCCACTTTGAGCATGTTAATTTCAATTTCTGGTCGTAACTTGAATTCAGGCAATATTAATGGACAATTCAATTTCTTGCGAGTATTAAATCAATGCGCAACTATTATTAATTATAAAATTGGGATCAGATTTAACATTGATTATTTATTGACACATTCAAGTTGTCGTAAAGAACTTGAAGTTGAAATCCAAACTTTGAATGCAATTTGGAATACTTGGATCAGTCAAAGTTACTTCAAATTAGTCAATAATAATCATGATATCAATTCAATATCTAGTCACTATACTGGAAATGATGACCCTATTCAGGAATTGAAATTTCCAGGGGAAGATCTTCCTTTACCAATTGCAAGTTCAGTAGTTTTAAAATTCCATGAAAAAATTTCAGATAATCCATTGGGGTTTTTAAAATTTGAAAAATTAAACTTAGATGATAAAAAGACAGTTCTTTTTGGAAATAAAGAATTTGATTCCATAATTTATTTTAAAGATATTCAACTTTTATCAAATGAAAATTCTATGGTATTGCCTTCTTTAACAATTTTAATTTATATATTGAAATCATATTGTGATATTATGGAATTTAATTTTAACCATGATTCTGAAAATTTGAAGATAAATCTAGAGAAAATAAAATTGATCGAATCAAAATATTTCAAAAATAATATTCAATGTCTTTACAACATAATTAAGGATGATAGTGCCAATATATCGTCAATTATAGCTATCAATTCTTTTTTTTTACAATCAAACATCTTAATTATTGATTTCAAACTATATAATTGTGAAAATCATAAAAATGACTTGTTGCCAGTGAAGATTAAAGTTATTAATAAATTAATCAAGAAATCAACTTTAATAAATCATAATAATAGTTCATCACCAGTCATTGAAAATTTACCATTGAATCAAAAGCTTCATATTTTGAAATCAAAAATTTTGCCGAAAATTACAGACAAGTTGTTGCCTGAGAAATTGGAAAATTCGTTGAATAATGATGAAAATAACTTAGACAATTTTTTGGCGCTTTTAGAGGTTGTCGATGGAGCATTCAAATTAGGCGAAATTATTGAACTTGGTAAAGGAATAATTTATGATAATAATGGCCAAATGAAAGATACAGGTTATCGAGGGGTTATTTCAATAGATGATGATCAAGCACTAGAAACAATCATGAGAAAGGTAATGGAAATCGATGAAACTTCCTTGTTATCTCCTTCATTATCTTCATCTCCCTCATCTGATCACCAAAATACTTATGATAAAATTAATATTGATTGTTGGAATCAATATCCTATTTTTGCAGATTGTGTTGTATTTCGATTTGGAATTATTCTTTGTTCAATTTTGTTAGCTTGTCAATTTCTTGAAATCGGTCATATTGAAATGATCAATACCAATAATGATAGTCTGTTTATTAATATTACAATTAAAAATAAAAGGGGAGAAATAGTTGGTCAACCGGAAAAGAAAATTGCAATTCCAAATTCATTTTTAATCAATGGATATTCCACCTCTCCTTTATATCTGAGAAAAACAAATCTGGTGAAAGATAAATTATTCAACGGTAAAAATGTTGAATCATTGATTGATTTATATTTGATATATTTGAAACATAGAAGTTCAGTTGCTGGAGAATCCACCAATGAATATTATTTTATTTTGAAAGAAGTGAAAGAATATTGTATTGGGATTATTAATATTCAAATTGATGATGTTATTGAAATCGATATTGATGATGATGAGTGGTAATAATTACTGTTTCGTATTCGTATCAGCAAAAAAAAAAAAAAATTAGATTTGTATTTTTAGTGAAAAAAGCTTTTGAAAATATTCCTCATGTCATGGAATCTATTCAGTTTAAATCCAAAGAAGTTCAAAAACATGGATTGTACTTTTAGTTTATATTATATCCTTTTTCTTTTTTTTTTTCTTTTTTTTCTTTTTTTCAGTTTCTGGTTGCGGTGAATTAATAAATTTTTATAAGGTTAATAGGTTCTCCTCCCCCCCACGTAAAAATAAAGATGAACCTATAAGGAACATCTACATAAAAAAAAACAGCAACAAACATTTATTTAACGTAAATATCTTGGAATTCTTGCCAATTTTCGAGATTTTTTTTTGCACATTCTAATACAAATTGAACCAATTTTTTCAACAATTTTTTGAATTCAATATTTTTAAAAAAATGTTCATAGTTTAATAATTCTTGATCAATTTCTTTTTCTAATAATTTGAAATCTTTTGCGGCTAATTCTTTGATTTCTTTTAATTGGTTGATTTCAAATATCAATTTGTTCACTTTATCATTATGGGTTTTAACTGGATCACTATCATAAACATGTTCTTTAAAAACAGAAGTTAATCGATTTACTCCCGGGATTTTAAATTTCGAAGATGAGCCATGAGAAGAAGAAGGTTGTTGTTGGTTGCTATTAGAATGAAATTTGTTTAAAGCTTCATTAAGTCTTGGATTATATCCAATTGTCAAATTCTTCAAATTTTTTTCTTTCCTTGCCAATTCATCATTAATTAATGTCAATTGTAATGATTTTTTATGTTTGAATTTGATCAATTTTTTGATAATATCACTAAATTGCAGTAATTCAATCAAAGGTTCAGTATAATTTAAATATAAATTTTTATATAAATTTTCCAAGTTCAAATAATTTTGATCGAAATTTGTTGAGATTTTTTCCAAATAATTCGCTTGTTGAGAATCTATTTCTTGTAAAGAAAATGCATTAAATAAAATTGCAAGTTCTGATGAAATCATTGACATATCACAAATATATTTATTGAATTTTTTGTCCATCTTTTCCAATTCATTCATTATATTATTTTCAATGGTTTTTGAGGTTAACTCTGTCTTTTTTTTATCTTCATCTTGATCTTGTGTGGCACCACTATTACTAGCAACATTTTTAATCATATCTATTGGATTGGACAGTGTTATTGTCAACAGATTAGGAATTGGCATTATTGTGTGTAAATAAGAGGAATTTTCTGGTTGAAAAGGATCACATTGTAATGGATTTTTAGGAATGTTTGATAATGGGGGTTGATTAACTATATCATTCCAGTTCAAATTTGGATTCAAAAATTCATTGAAAACTTGACAATTTTTAATTCTTGATATTAAAAGACATCGATTTAAAAAAATTGACAACATTCTTTTCCGATGATCAATCAAATTAATAGACTCAAGGTAATTATTATTCAATTGATCCAAGTTCCCTACAGATTGATTAACAGACAAAACATGACCTGATGTTGCCTTTGATGTTGCTGATGTAGCATTGGATATAATATCAGATAAAGACTGTTTAGTTGGAATTGGAGGAACAATAATTGTCGGAAACAACGCCACCAATGATTTCCGAAGCGATTCAAACTCCCTATACCTTCTTCTAATCACTTTGCCATTGAAAGATATTGAATATGATATAAATGAAGATGTTGAATGAGAATTGTTTGTTTTATTAGCATCAATTATGGAAATTTTGTCACCAGAAGTAGTGCCAGTAGTGGAACCAGCACCTATTGTCTGTTGATTGTCTGGATTTAAATGATGATGACCCGTATCATCAGGAAATACCATTGAGTCGATTCCTGTATTGAAAGGGTTATTGTCTTCTTCTTCATCGAATGACATTATTATCCTGGTAAAATATTCAAAATTAGCAATAAAAGTTCTTGATAAAAAACGATTTAAAGAATATTCAGAGAATCAGTTATGGTACGTGATAGTACAGTGATAAGTAAACTACTTATTAATCTAAGCAAACTGATAGTATTACCCTCTTTTTTGCCTCTTTTTTTTTTTTTTTTTTTTTTTTTTTTTTTGGTGGTTTTTTTCTGGCCTCCAAAAGAAATTGGTGTCTTTTGATAATCGCAGTTTGAATAAATAATAACAATAAATAATAATAACATATAATTAATAATAACCATACAAAATGACACAATTGGAAGAAGCCCAAAAAGCAATAGATACTAGAAATTACAATAAAGCTGAAAACTTGCTTAAAGTAATTGCTTTTGATTCTAGCGCCGTGGTTAATGAAAAAGAATCCGCAGTGGCAAAATTGGCAGAAATTTATTCAATTCAAAATGATGCAAAAAAGCTTTATCAATTGATTAGTGAATCTAGAGAATTGTTTGCAAAAATATCTAAAGCTAAAGTTGGTAAAATTTTAAGGGATTTAATCGATAATTTCTCAAGTTTATCATTAAACAATAATGACGTCAAAGTATTGGAAAAAAAATCTATTGATGAATCTATTGATTGGGCAATTAAAGAAAAAAAATCATTCCTCAGACAATCTTTACAATTAAAATTAGCAACTGTTTATTACAGAAGAAAGTCTTATTCTGATTGTTTACCTATAATCAATAATTTACTCAGAGAATTCAAAAAATTAGATGATAAGTCTTCATTAATTGAAGTTCAATTATTAGAATCTAAAGTTTATTTCGAATTGAGAAATTTCGCCAAAGCAAAAGCATCTTTGACAAGTGCTAAAACCAGTGCAAATTCCGTTTATACATCGAGTAAAATTCAAGCCGATTTGGATTCAATGTCAGGGATATTACATTGTGAAGATGGAGATTATGAAACAGCATTCAGTTACTTTTATGAAGCATTTGAGAGTTTCAATAACACAAATGACTTCGATAATTCAATTAAATTGTTGAAATACATGATTTTAACAAAAATCATGTTGGATAAGCCCGATGAGCTTAACCAATTGTTAAATAATAAATCAATCGTCAATAATATCACCAAAAATTCACAATACAAAAACTCTGAATTCGAACCAATGAAATTAATCTCAAAATCTTATCAAAATAAATCTCTTAATGAATTCCAACAAGTTTTGATCAAATATAACAATGAATTATCTTCAGATTTGATCATTAAATCACATTTCAAAATTCTTTACAACAATTTATTGGAACAAAATTTATTGAAAATCATTAAACCTTACTCTGTGGTCGAAATATCATATATATCTCAACAAATAAAATTGGATTCCATTTTAATTGAAAATAAGTTATCTCAAATGATTTTGGATGGAATTTTCCATGGTGTTTTAGATCAAGGTAACGGTTGGTTATACATATATGATGAACCTAAAAATGATCCAAATTATGATCATGCTTTGTCTTTGGTCCAAGAAATGAATACTGTGGTTGAATTGTTGTATGAAAAAGCTGCTTCATTGAATTAATGATTTATGGATTTTTCCATTGTATGTGTATGTCTTTTTTCCTTAATATAAGTATAATTTTAGATTTATTGTTTTATTGTAATAAAGATTATTCTAATATTAGTACATTTACTATAACAAACAAGAATTGACAATATTGTCAATATTGATTGATTAGAAGAATGTGCAGGAATGATTCTTTATATTGAAAGCACCGGGTAACATATCTCTATATTTCTTTTTGATAAAAATTTGGAGAAAAAAAAATAATAAAAAAATAAAATGAAATAAAAACATCAACATTGACATTGATAATAAAAACATAACTAATATCATATAATAATAATAATATAATAATAATAATAAAAGTATCAGCATGATACTGCAGGAAAAGCATATAGAGGAAGAGTTTGCCGAGCTGTTATACAGCTTTTTACTCGAAGACGATGACAAGTTGGGGCTTCCAGATGCGTTTGAAAGAATTACTGGAAGAATTGACGCTGAATTACTTCAGAGACACTCATTAAATAAAAGTTTTGGATTAGAAAGCAAATTATGGAACCTTGCTCGTATGCTATTCACTTATAGATCAAGAGACAATATGGAAATTGATATCGAAAATAGAAGTTCTTTATCTCAAAAATATAGCTCTAATCTTGCATTTTTGACGAATAATTTGAATAACAATCATCAATGGAATGAAGTCTGGATTATGATAAGTTGGGTTAGGAATCATTTGATGTTTTTAGATATGTCCTCACAGAATCAATTGGATCAGAATAAATGGCTTCATACTAAATTAAAATTGCAAGAATCTAATCTTTCTCAAGGTTCAAATCTTTCTTTTTTAAATCCTACCACATCAAATAATAATCAATGGCTTGTCTCTAACTTAGATTATGATTCATCTATTAGACAAAATAAACCAATTGATGAAAATGATATGAATAATGATTTGCAATTTTTCAAAAAATTATATCAATTGATTTTATTAAGCGATCACGATGAGGCATTAAACTTGTGTAAACAAACAAATAACTGGACTTATTACATGATTCTTCAAGGAATCAACGACTATTCTGATCCTATTTTGGATGGAAAAAATATTGATAGTGAAGAGGAGGCCATCCCCCAAGGTATCAAAGACAAATATCTTTGGAGAAGAAACTGTTTTAAATTGAGTCAATATGCAAAATCAGATAATCAATATGAAAAATGTTTATTCGAATTTTTAAGTGGAGGGGTATCTAGCAACTTACAATTAAATAATAATAACTGGGAAATCTCGTTACTTGTATTTTTAAATTCATTTATGATTCAATCGATGGAAAAATATCTAATTGAAGACGCTAGAAAATTGGATGATTTTCAACCTCTTCAGATTCCTGAACTAGTAGGTATTGAATCTGTCGGCGATATTCTTGATAAATTGTCAAGCTTACCAAATTTGCAAGAACAAAGTGATAATAATTTAAGATTATTGATGGGTTCATTGATATTAAATAATATATCAACAATGGTGGAAGGGTATTTAAATCAAGAAAATAATACCAAGACCTTAAAAGCTACTGAAAATTCTCTTAGATATAGTGATTTGGATGACAATATTACAGATCTTGTGAATCTAAATGAAATTGAGTATAATGATAAAGATGGTGATTATGAAGAAAATGAACAAGAGTTGGAAGAAATATTATCCAAAGATCCAAATTATGATAATTATGATACTTATTTGTTGAGAGTATTAGTACATTTAGCAATTTATTGTAGGCTAATAGGAGATTTTGAAAGCGTTGATGATTCACAATTGACCAAATTAATAAAATTATATCTCAAAAGACTTTTCAAAAAAGGACTTTTCAGTTTAATTCCCATATACATCAAGTTTTTACCGGTTGCAACTGAAACCCAATATAATGATCAAAAGAAAATATATTCATATTATTTGTCCAAATTAATATCAAAAACAAATAGACTTGAGCAAATAAAAACTTGTCAAATTTTGGAGTTATCTAGTTTAAAAGAAATTTTGGTGGATACTGTTCAATTAATAATAGATAAATATGAAGACTATTACATGAAATTTATAGAAAATATTAACAAAAAATCTGGGTCCATAGTTGTCGATGATCTTGAGGTTAGTGAAATTGATAGAATATATTATTCTAGTATTGATTGGTTATTAAATTACTCTATTGATTTAGGTCATGTTGCCATTGGATTTATCAACAGAATTATATTAAATTTCTTACTTAGTGGAAAAATCAAAGCAATGATTGAATTTTTCCACAATTATAATTTCCATGAAATTATCAAAAAGGCGGATCTTGGAATTGAAGTTTTCAGCACAACATCAGCAATAAGTAGTGAAACAGAAACCAGCCTTGAAGAAGATGATGATGATGATCAAGGACTCATCAAAATTGAATCATCTTCATCATCATCATTGGAAACTGATAAGATCAAAATCTATAATAGAAACAAAGCACACTTATCAAATTTCATAAAATTAATCAATCAAGGGTTTATGAAAATATATGAATATGAAGATTACCTTAATGTTAAACAATTGAATCTTTCTATTATGAACTATGGAGCTCAATATAATATTGCGGAAGTTGCAAAATGGAGAAATAAATTAATTAAAGATGAAATGACCACTAATTTCTTCGCCCCATTAAAAGAATTAATAGTTAAGGATTTCACAAGTTTGGAAATCAGTAATAGTGATGAAGTTAACGAAGCTTTTAAAAGTTTATATGTACCATATTTGATCATCAATTTACATAAAATGTTGGTCAATTCTAGATTTTGTGATATCGGAGAAGAACTGAAAGCACCAACAGCAAAAAGTGTAAATTTCATGAAAGAAGCTATCAATATGAGTATCATGGTTGCCAATTCTAAAAATAATTTCATAGTTTATTTTAAAAAGGCGAACAGATTAAGAGAATATCTACAATTGATTGCTGAATGTTCTGCGTTGGCCGGTGAAAATGTTATTTATGGTTAGGACATTATATTACAATATATAAATTAATTTATTTGACATTGAATTGTAAAGATTATTTTTTTTTTTTCTTTTTTTTTTTGATTTCAATTTTTTAATAATAGTGTTCGAGGACCAGTTACCTTAATCAATCTATTTCTTGATGTTTGTGATCGTTTGGTTTTATTTCTCAACCATCTAGCGGATTTATTCAAGCCATTTTTAACAACCGAATAATATTTATAAACAACTTCTCGATCTTTTTCATTAAATAAATCATAAAAAGATGAAATGTTAAGCTTGGGAAATATAGATTTACCAGAATATTTCTTATTCCAAAAAGCGTATAATTTTCGAGATAAATTGGATAAATAAATACTCTGACTGAAATTTGGATTGATGAATGAAATATTATTATTTGTGATTGCTGTTCCACTTAATGGTGTATTCATGGCAATCAAGAATTTTTCATTGATGAAAACCAGTTCGTTATGGGCTACTTTTACCAAAGAATCATACCCAACAACTAATTTTAGTGTATTTGTATTGATTTGATCATTAGACTCTTTTTGATAAGTTAGAATTGCACCTGGATTGAAAATTTCCCATTTATTCTGGTTTTGGTTATTATTAGGTGATGTTGATAATGCTTTTCCAGATTTTGTGTTGGTAGTTCCTTGAATAGTTATTAGTTTGTCATTTTTCCAACTAGGGGTATTCACAATTACAGATAATGGAATTTGGGTAATAATTTTTTGAGAACAATCACTATCAACTTGAGATGGAGAGTTTTGATAGGGTGATTGTAAATTTGATCTGATTTGTATTGAGCGAGATAAATTTTCGAAATTTTTGTCATTACTTGTTGTTGAAATTGAAATTATTTTGCCATTTGTTTTGTTAATTATGGAATTGGCAGGTATAGAAATTGAAATTGTATTATCATTGAATTTTGTGAATTTCGGAATCGAAACAAAGGGTCCATTTCCAGTTGTTTTTGGAAGGTTCTTAAGAATTTGTGTCAAATTTATTGGGGCTACCATTTTCTTCCTTTTTAGCCTGTCCGATCTCTTCAATCTCTGTTGAAGTTCTTTTGAACCTTCAAGTAACTATGGGTTTTACTAAAAATCCTTCTTCCGTTTGGCGGAAACAGAAAATAAAATAAAATTATTGCAATGCTGTATGCAAAATGATGCATATTCATGTGTGTATAATATGATACATGCAATAATTAATTAAAATCTCTCGTGAAAGAGCTAAATTTATTTCAAAAAAAGAAATGCTAAAAATATCATGTTCTTGCCAATTAAAAACAACTCTAAAATTTTTATCATGCAATTATATGCGCTTTCATTTGAAAATATTTCCAAAGGAAGGCTTTTTATTTTTTAATGAGAAAAAAGTAAGTGGACGAGTTGGGAATCGAACCCAAGACCTCTCCCATGCTAAGGGAGCGCGCTACCAACTACGCCACACGCCCAATT